>CM046811.1:795864-816362 GCA_025617385.1 Murraya koenigii
ATCCGCTGCTGCTTCCTCAAATTTTTCTCTCACTCTATTCGGCTGCGCTCTATTTCCGTCCTCCTCCATTCAGTTCTTGTCTTTGCTTATATAATGCCCATGACCATGCAATTGTTGGCTGAATCCGGATTCTAATTCTAACTCATGGCTTACATTAATGCATGCTTTCTAAATATAAGCCCACGCACGTCCAATTGCCAAAATAACTTGTTTATTTCCAATAATGCATGGCCACCGACCTTGTCTTCCTAAAGCCGAAAAGCATGGCCTTTTAATTTGCTTCGGGATTGGCCTTAATGTGCTCACCAGTTAGATTTCCATTTTAGTTTCAAAATCAAACTATTGCTCATACTCTTCACGTGATGTTCTTGTAATTTTGACCAATAAATCTAATTTCTAATTTAGCCACAAGTCAACTAATAATAAATCCAAATAATATTCAGTTTTTTTTTTAATTTGATTTCTTTAAACATAGTTTATTCTAAATCTTCAATTTTATTACCCTATTCAATAAAATAATTTAATTAACTAAAAATAATAAATAAAAATAACTAATAAATATATAATAAAAAGTAAAATATATAAATAAATCATGCCTATCAATACTCACGATCCAAAACAAAATAAATATATTAATTAGATTTTGATTCTAATTCCATACTCTCATTACAGTATAAGTAAACGACCTACTCACACTTTCGCTCTACACTCATAATCCTAAAATTCTAACTATAAAGCTATAAGTTGTAACCATCATCTTTATTTACTTTTTATTTATTTTAAAAGAAAATTCTACCACTCACCCTAACTTCTCTTTTCCATCATCTTCTTTCATCGAAGCTATTATTGTTAATATAAATAACTTTTTATTTTCTTCTCTACAGTTAAATCAAATATTCCTTTCAAGTTTTGAACAACTAGTTTTGACTGATATTTATGGAATACCTAATTTTCTCTATGCTATTTATGGAATACCATATCCTATGTATAAGAGTATGGTCAGATGGTTAAATCTATCGACTTTTATCAACCATGGCTCTTGTGTTTTCAAAAAGTCCATCCATCATATCATTTCCGTATCCTTCCACACTAAATATAAGCAACTTCGTCTCTTTAAAACTCACTCAAAACAACCAAAACAACTACATGTTGTGGAAAACACAAATAAGTGGGCTTATTGAAAGTCAAGATATGGGTGGTTTCCTAGATGGAACATATCCCGAACCTCAAGAATTTGTCTTGAAATCAGCCATAGATCGTTGAAGCATCTACAATAAAACAAGAATATGTGATGAATTCTGATTACATCATGTGGAGGAGGTCGGATCGACTTCTTCGTGGATGGATCCTAGGGACCCTATCAGAGGAAGTTCTAGGACTTACAGTGGGATTAGAAACATCAGCTGCTGTATGGAAGGCTTTATCAGAGTACTTCGCTCGAAATACCAAAGATAGAGAGTTCTTTCTCATGTAAAAGATGCATTTACACAACAAACAAAATTATAAAAGTATCAATTACTACATTAGAGGATTCAAAGAGGTATTTGATGAACTTGATGCCATTAGCAAACCGATGGAAGATCAACAAAAGGTCTTTGAATCAATGACTTTTCCATCATCTTCTTTCATCGAAGTTATTATTGTTAATATAAATAACTTTTATTTTCTTCTCTACAGTTAAATCAAATATTCTTTTCAAGTTTTAAACAACTAATTTTGATTGATATTTATGGAATACATACCTAATTTTCTCTATGCTATTTATAGAATACCATATCCTATGTATAAGAGTATGGTCAGATGGTTAAATCTATCGACTTTTATTAATCTTCTAACCATTTGATAGAGCCTGGGACGTAAACCCAGATCCACTTTTCTTAATTATCAACATTTGTTTGTTGTTTCTATAGCTATACTACATTTTCTTTTCAAGTTTTGAATCTAGAAACTTCCAAGCAAACAACCAACATTATACTAATTGATAACGCTGACTAGGCGTGGTGGCAGTGGTGGACAACAAATAACCGTTGGAACGGTAGTATCGCATGCACAGCTCAAATAGACTATGCACACATGTACTAAATTTTCTCTCATCATGAACCGGATCTTCCCAAGAGGCATCAAGACGAAACCGCCTCAGTAGACATTATATGTTATTCCAAGGCCGTGCTCGTGTTCTAGCAATTCACACATCGTGGAAATGCACAACATAATGCATCAATGCCGAATATGCCCATCAAAGTAACATTTTCTTTCTGATAAAAGGAACAACCAAAATAACAAGAATACATTTCTGAATATGAAAATAATTTCTACAGATACAGAAGATACAATCTTTTACACTTTGGTTAGTCACACTTGTAGGCAGGCAATGTTGTGCCAAGAAACTAACTTCTTCATGTACAACACATACCTAGCTCTTTTGTTGGGTGGAGAGGAGAATCCTCCACCCTTTCTCCCCCTTCTTAATGTCGAATATACACTGTGCTCCTTCATATTTGGGTTGGTTGGGCCAAGAACATGGAAAAGCACAACAAAATAGAAAACCCAGACAGATCCCACAAATATGACACTTGGCTTTTGACCACTGCACAATGCAACTGGAATACTGTTTTACAAGTATAATGCTACCTATCTCCTAAGATGATCTCGGGTAAAAAAGGGATGCCTAAGAGCTTCACGCGCGGTCAGCCTGTCCATAGGATCATACCTAAGCAGTCCTTGCAATAAATGTATAAGATCCCCAGCTGAATGATCCACATGCTGCATTATTAGGTTCTGGCAAAATGAGGGAATGCAGTCAGTACACCTAAAAGCAAGACAAGCTTTAAATTCCACAACAAAACCATATAAGAAAGGAAACCTGAAGACGAGGTAGCTTCATCACAGATTTAATACTTTCCCTAGAGGCTGCCCCTTCTGGCCAGTCCAACCTCCCCCTTCTAACATACTTCTCTGCATGTCGGCTGAGAAAATTCATGGCAAGAAATGTCATCAATGAGTTGAAATCAATAAGCACTTAAAAAGCTTTGGAGAAGATCACTCACTCCACTCTCTTCAGCATATGCTGAGGCAATGGACCAAGCACCCGTTCCATCATTGCAAGGTGTTCCAAGTTCTCATGAGTTTGGAATAATGCCTCACCCTGTGAAAGGTTTTATAAAGACTCCATAAAACTCACACGCATAAAGGAAAACAAAAACAGATTCTAAATAAAGAATACACATACTGTGCATAACTCCACTAGTATACAACCAACACTCCATATATCACATGGGTAAGTCCACCCAAGGCCTAGAAATAAAGATCATAGTAAGTCGGCAGATCAATAACAATTCTGCGATACAAGAAATAGGTAGAGAATATATTTACCAAGGATAACCTCCGGTGCACGATAATGTCGGGTGGATACAATGTAGTTCTGATCTTGGCGCTCATAAGTAGTGCTGCCAAAATCAATCACTTTAATAGCACTTGACTTTGGCATTCTTTTAAAGTAGGAAGAATCTTTTGGCGAGCGGGAAGAACTCTTCAGATTCAAATACATTTAGGAAAGAACAATGTCAAAATCTCGAAATATGAAAGAGTATGCTAGTGAAAATAAGTAAAGAAAACCATTATAATACCTTGTAGTCAGGAACCTTAATATACTCGGAAGAAACAAGTAGAATGTTCTCAGGCTTTAAGTCAGTATGTATCATACACAGATCATGCATAACTGCAAACATTCATAAAACTACTGTCATTAGGAAACAATAAAAAAAAAAAAAACACCAGGTTAACACAAGACAGGTTTGTTTAATGCACTAGTGCCATTTTATAAAACTCCAGCCAAAGTGAAAACCTTATTCTACATATAATGGTTGAGCAGGTATAAAACAAGAAAACCCATTCATTTCATTAATGAATTACCACAGCTAATTGACAACAGCAATGGGAAAAAGGAAACACATTATGAATTGAAAGAAACTAGCTTAAGTAATTACTACACACATGCTATACATTCCAACAGTTGTCTGGCAATCTCACGGACAAGATCAATGGGAAATGAGCGATAATTGTTTTTCCGTAGAAAATCGTATAAGCTAGGTCCAAGCTTCTCAAACACCTGTTGAAACCATTTGAACCCATCCAGAAGTCTTAACCCCCAAATTATGTGTAAATTGGGGAAATTAATTCATCACAAAACAATCATATACTTACAATACATATATGGTTACGATAGTCAAACCAGTTCCGTATTTGCACACAACTGCAAGGAATAAACCCATTCAACCATTGGACATAAATTTAAGGGAATCTTGTTATACATATCCAGCAATGTCAGTAAAGCAGAAAACAAATTAAACCAAGTGTTAGCACTCACCGGTTGCTGCCTTTATCATGTTTTGCAAGTTGTTGCAGTACTTCAATTTCTATCATAGCAGCTTCACGATATTTTTTGATCCCACGGACAATTTTAATGGCTACCATTTCTTTCCTCTCTCGATCCCAGCATTCCAACACCTGACCGAAGGTTCCTGTTAACAAAAAAAAGATCAAGAATAGGAGCATAACATCAAAAATTGAACAGATAAACTGTTGTTAACAAGGGATTTGAGTTCTATTCAATAAATGTACCTTCACCCATTTTGCTGTGGATCTTATCTGCAAATGCAGAAAAGAAAAAGTAAGTAATCAGATTCAACATGTTACAAATCAGAACTCTATTTCTAAGTCCAACAGTTAGTAAAATATACATATCTACCACAAAAAAAAAACCACAAGAACCTCCCATTCTCATGGACAGGAAATTAGGTTCGTTGAAAGAAGTACAACATTATAAATCCTACTAAGTAATTATTCTTGTTAAGGACAAACTAATATTATTGATTGAGGCAGATGATGGTAAAGTGTAATTACAGCGAGAAGTTAAATTTTCTCCAAGCGCAAACATATAATGGCCATCTTTGTCATCCTCACGCCATGGGGGAGAACCATTTCGAGCCACTCCCTTTACAAATAGAGAAGAACTAGTGGCATGGTCTGAGGGTGCTCTTGGAGGTGCAAAGCTTGTTACATTCCCAACCTCTTGTCCACAAAATAATCCTACCTGAGCCTACAAACAGCCATTCATTTATTTGTACCACTTAAAACATATATCAAATTTCCTCCCTATAACTCCACCCCCTTGTACATCATACGATCCATATAGTCATTGGCAGGTATAGCAAAAAACATCATAGGGAAATATAAATCGATGAATTAAATTCAACAGATTAAAAACACCAAATATATCTCAAGCTATGCAAAATCTTCCAGCATCACAAGCGGATCATTTGTGGAATTAATTATATTTTTAAAGGCATTAAAATCTCAAGCAATGATTTGAAGAATTCAACAAAAACTTTAACCAAGATGTTTTTACATAAAAAAGTAAAGACGAGGTTCCAATTAACTAGATTTGATTCAAAACTGCTAAATCATCCATCCATCCTAATGCTCTAAAAATAAATTTTAAAAAAAATATTTTCTAAAATTCTTATAAAAGCAATCCGGGATCTATCATAGACACGAAACGAGAGAGAGAGAGAGATAATACAAATCCGAGCAAAATAGAAATAAGCTTTTGATTAAAAACTAACATGATATAAAATACTAAAAATTAAAAAATTATCTCAAAGAAATATACCAGATCTATCGAAGAATAAGCAAATTCAAGGAAAAAAATGGAAAACAGAGACGAGATCTGATGATACCTTTGGTACCTGAGACACGTCCCAGCCCAAACGCGCTCGCTTACGAGGACGCCGATCAAGATTCGAGAAAGGGAACTCTGTCACGCGCTCCATCTCCATGATCACAGATCACGGCCAGGAAATAAGAGAGAAATCGAGATCTCGACGAGATTAAAACGCACGAACAAAATCACAAAGATAAGAATTTTCTTCGTTTTGAGCGGCGAATACAGGAACTAATCCTAATTTTAACCTACCAATTCGATGGGCTGGGGCGGTTTATACGAGATCAAGCCGTACGCGTGTATTGCTTGTAGCCGTGGGTTTGACTCGGATTTTGTCTAATCAATTCAATGCTTTGCAATGGAAAGTCTTGGTTGGAAAATAACCATAGTAAGGTTCGGGCTTAGGTTAGGGTTTATCGTGGTTGAGTTAGCTTTCGTTTGAAGCATGATAAGAAAAGGTTTCTCCGTTTATATAATTAAAATTAATAAAAAAATTATTTTATAAATATATTTTTTTATCCACTTTATAATTAAAATTATAATTATTTAGATAATAATAAAATAATTTATTTTTAATTTAAAATAAAAAAAACACATAAATAAAATTTTAATTCTTATTTTATATTCTGATTTTAATATAAATAAATAATTTATTCACATTTTTAATTTAAAATTTTTATTTTAATTCAAAAAATAAATGTTACCAATCTTAAAATTTTTAATTTTAAAATTATTACTTTAATTTAAAGAGTAAATGCTACCCATTAAATGGGTTGGTGCAGATGAATTGGCTCCACTCAACACGACGTCGTCTAAATTTTTAAGGCTAAAGATACCATGCTTTACCCATTTGCTGACCATGGCTCCACGTTAAGCATTAAGGAATTGGGAGAAAAACCAGACCGGTCCGGTCCATCACCTCCACATGATAATGTATGTAATAGTGCCTTAAGTTAAGCGGATCCGTGGGTTCTAAAGTGGGAATATCATTAATCTTATTTTGTGACATATTAAATATAATATTTGAAAAGTAATAGACTCGACGTGGGATCTCCACTGTTCTACAATATGACAAAAATTATTAGTGAAGTGGTGGACCTATTTCACATAAAATTTTCTCAGTACTAAGAAGAATGAAAGGCTTAGTCGCTTTGGATAGTGCTGCATGCGCCATTATAAAATTCCTATTCTATGATTATAATTCTATCTTTTATTTTAAATTTATATAAAAATGTAGTAAAATAAATTTTAAAATAATAATGATACGAGTACAAACAATAGTATAAAAGTAATTAGATACTCTTGTACAAATTAAATTTATATTATATAGTTGTTTATGACTATATCATTATTATTTAAAGAAATCATGTCTCAAAGTAGTAAAATAGCGAGGCTATCTGTCCTTTCATAATGAATTCCCACAAAACATCCTCTCATTGTTGAGGAATATGTAGATAAGAGGTGCCACGACCCTTGCAGGATTTGAAAATTGTAGAAGTTTTGATACAGAATATGAAAAATTTAGTATAATACATATATATTAACCCTTGCACATTTAATTTAAAATTTTATATAATAGGTAAAAATGTAATTTAACATTTCGTCATAAAAATAAAGGATGAGAAAAAGAAAAATGAAAAAGCAACCAAACACATGTAACAAGATCTCCAAAATTGCAAGCAACTCACCCAAAATCCCAAAATCGTTATCGCACCACTACCGACTACAAAGATGAGGAAACCATCTAAAATTAATCAATATTTTAAAAGAAAAAATAATGAGAATTCAGCCCTGCAGCCATTTACTCGAAGCTCCGTCCCTGCTCTTCCATCGCGAATTCCAGATTCAAGTTATGAATTTACTTCTTCTTTCCTTCTTCTTTCTCTATCTTTTTTTTTTTATTGCAGAATTTATTATTTATTTTAACAATACTTTTTTGCTCTTTGGCCAAATTACAGTACGACGAATATTAGTTGTTCTTTAGAATTGCGATAAATATCATTCTTTTGTTATTGTTTTTAAGAATGAAACTTATAATTTGTTTGTTAAATGTGTAAACTCTGATAATTTATGATTTTCGGATAATTTTTTAGTTTTACTTATTTGTTTTTCTTATTTTACATCTGAATTTTAGACATATACCACTTCATAAAAATAGTTAAATAATTTATCTCAATGAAAATCAACTATAATCTCTCAAAAATACGCCTATTTAATAGGCTTATTTCTAATCAAATAAAATTAATTTCAATTTTATATGACTGAATCAATTTATTTTATAAAATCTACATTTTTTGGACTTTACTTTGTGCTCATCTGCCGCTCTTTTGTTTGTATCTACCATTTTGAACAAAACTTTTAACGAGAATTAATATGCTGGATGTAGTTGTTCTTTTTGTTCTTTAAATATTTTAGTCTTTACAATTAATAATATTTGTAAAATTCTATTTTTCTTGAAAATTTTAATTGAATACATGTTAACTTGTGTGATTAAACTAAAAAAATATCATATAATACACAAAAAATAATGTAATTAACATTGTATTTTTTTAGCCTTAACATTGAATATATTGAAAAAAAAAGTGGGTATGTTATAATTAATAATAAAATGATTTTAATTTACTTGCCGTCTTTAACTTATCCAATATATAATAATACTTATATGATAAATGTCAAAATATCATAATTTATATATATTTTTTTTTTTATAAAATAAATAACTTAACACTTATATTCAATTATTAAAAATAAAAATAAAAATATCATTGAGATATTTGCATTAACATCTATTCATGTTTTGACTAAATTCAAATATATTCATATTTTAGATAAAAAATAAAAAATAAACACTATCTTAATTCATACACATAAATATTTAAAAAGAGATGTGTTATATATTAGTAGAAGACAAGAGAAAAGAGAGAGTAAAAAATAAAATATGTAATATAACATAAATATGGAGAGAGGTAAGGGGGTTTTTGGAATCAAAATATGCGAGTTATGCAATAATTTTATTTAAGGGAAAAAATCACTCACATACCTAAAGTTTATTTAAATAGTGACACAAACTCTTTAATTTCATAAATAAATACATAGATTCTTTTTTACTATAAAATAACTATTTTACTTTATTATTAATTTTAAATAAATTTTTAAAAAATATTAAATAATATTAAAATAATATAATATAAAAATAAGATAAAATTTATAAAATATTTTATATAAATTAAAAATTAAAATGACATTATTAATCTTTCATACTTTTTAATAATAATAAAATCTATTTGAAATATTAATAATATTAAAATCATAGTAATTTATAAAAATTAAATTATTTTATTTACGATATATTTTTTATTATATAACTCTTAAAATCAAATTTTGAATTAATAAAATATAATTGATATGAAAATATTAAATTATTATAAAATAATCATTTTATTATTATTAAAAATATGTAAGATTAATAATGTTGAAATTAATTTTTAATATTCAAAATATTTTATAAATTTTATCTTATTTTATATATTATATTATTTTAATTTATATTTATATTTATTAGAATTTTATTTCAAGTTAATACAATTAATGATAAAATAATTATTTTATAATTAAAAATGGTCTGCGTGCCTATTTATAAAATTAAAAAAAAATTATGTAATCATCTATATATTTATATAAAGCTAAGGTTAGAAGAGTTGATGTGGCATCACTATTTCTCTTCTTTTTATATTTTCTTAATTGTGAATTAATAAGAGAAAATAATAGATTTATGAGGAAATTAAATAATTAATTTACTATTTCTCATCTTTTTATATTCTTTATTTTATGAGCAGGAGAATTGATGAGAAAATTAAATAATTATTTTACTATTCTTTATCTTTTTATATTATTTATTTTATGAACAAGAGAGAATTATGAATTAATGAGAAAATTAAATAATTAATTCACTACTACTCATCTTTGTATATTTTTAATATTATTAATTAATAAGAGAGAATTATGAGTTGATGATGAAATTAAATAATTAATTTATTATTTCTCAACTTTTTATATTTTCTATACATTTTAATAGAAAAAAGAATCTATATATTTATATAAAGCTAATATTAGAAGAGTTGATGTGATATCATTATTTCTCTTCTTTTTATATATTTCTTAATTGTGAATTAACAATAGAAAATAATGAATTGATGAGAAAATTAAATAATTAATTTACTATTCCTCATCTTTTTATATTATTTGTTTTATGAATAAGAGAATTGATAAGTAAATTAAATAATTAATTTACTATTCTTTATCTTTTATATTCTTTGTTTTATGAACAAGAGAAAATTATGAATTGATGATAAAATTAAATAATTAATTCACTATTCCTCATCTTTTTATATTCTTAGTATTATTAATTAATAAGAGAGAATTATTAATTGATGATAAAATTAAATAACTAATTTATTATTTCTCAATTTTTTATATTCTCTATACATTTTAATAGAAAGAAGAAATTAAAGAGCTCTATTACGCCTAATGACTTATGTCTAGGGATTCATAAAATGGAAAAATGGATTGAATATATATTATTTATTGGAACTTTGCTCAATAAGCTTACGCTAAAAGTAAATTTAATTGACCCCCATCTACTTATGTCTATTTAACTTTCAAAGGTGATGTCAGCAAAATTTTTAAAAGTTTATAAAAATAAAAATTTATTCATGTCGAATTAAGAAAATTATATTTGATACAATAACGGAGTGTACAATAGGTTCGAGATTTGAATCATTTATACAAAAATATATAAATATTATTAATCAACTTATAATTCAACACATTACATCTAAGGCTAATAAAAAATATATATATTTAGTTAATTTAAGTATTAATTAATTGGGGGTTTTAATCTAGATTGAGAGATGATTTAATTTCTAGTATAATTATAATTGTAGTCATAATTGCAATTATAATTACAATTATATCTTTAAAAAAAATTGTAATTACAATTTTCTTATTGCTATTGTTATTGCAATTGTTATTAAACTTTATTATAATAAAAATTGTAATTGTTAATGGAATTACGATTACATTTTTTAATTACTATTGTAATTGGAATAAAAATTGTAATTGGAACTATAAATTGTATTGTAAATGGATATACATGCAATTGAAATTAATTAAAGTTGTATTTGTTATTCTAATTACATTTGGAATTAATAATGAAAAATTGAAACTGGAATTATTAATGTAGTTATTGTGATTGCAGTTGTAACAGAAATTTTAAATTGTAAAAAAAATTATAATAAGAATTTTCAACAAATAATTACCTAAAATGTCATTTTGAAACAGAAAGAGAAGCAACCATACATTTAATTTTTTTTTTTCTAGTTGCCTCGAACTGTCAACTGCATTTTAAGACTACTTCAACTGTTGATTGTGATGTAGTGCATGGTAGTCGTAGCAAGCAAAGATTTAGTTATAGCTTTTGGCGGGAAAGATATGACACGTGGCAGCTTTGGAATCTTATGCCATATTCATCATAAATTGTAGTGTAAGTTAAATTGTTACCAATGTAATTAGTTTAGTCATGTGATGATATGTATTGTACGAAATCTCCTCGTGTTAGCTACTAAGTCATATAATAATCCAAATTTACAATACAATAAAATATGAAATTATGCAACACATAAATGTAAAATTAATAAAGTTCCTCAATTGATTTGAATAAAGAAGAGTTTGCGGCAGAACTCATACTGCATAATGCATAGCTAAAAATGAAATTAGCACTTCTAAACACCAAATTAAGTTCTAAACTCTACTTAGAAATAATCAAAAGATAATAAATTTATAGCTATAAAGAGTAACTAATACGAGCGACCATGAGAATTACGATTAAACAAATAATCATCAGGATTAGGATTAAACAGCCAATCAGAAATTCTTTTTGCATCATCATCTTCATATATCCTGGGTTGGTGTGTGTGATAATTATATTCAGGTGAGTCATAATCACGAGCATAATAAGGATAGCTAGATTAAGGAAGTTGGTAATTCTTAGTAGGATAATAATTATAAGGGGGATAATTATGTTCTGGCTGCGGATAGTGAATAGAATAGTTGCGTTCTTGTCGGGGTGGTGAATTATGAACAATTGAAGTGTGTTCATGTGAATTGTGACTTGGAGTTACTGTGGAAACATTAGAGGTGTCTAAATGCGTACGGAGATCATTTATATAATGACTTGGAAATACTGTAGACACACTAGAAGTATCTGAATTTTTATCTTCATTTGGATTTGGGAGGTAATTGGGATGATGAGGCTCGAGACATCTTTGGGATGTTGACGCCTGGGACATCTCTAGGATCTCGAGGCAAGCGCTCGAGCCACCAATCTGGTCCATATACTAAAACCAAAAGCAACACATAAATAATAGGTAATGATTATGATGATATATTATGATACAAAAAATTGATATGCGATAAACAATAAAAATACAAATCATGCCAATAAAATATTAATGTGTTGTTATGTTAGTTAAGATTACAAAAATTGATATATAATAACATACAAATCATACCAAGAAATTATAAATGTGTTATGATGTTAGTTAAAGAAGTAAAATTCTTTCTAGATAAGATTTTTAGAAAAAGAAAAATAGAAAATAGAGTATATTTTATTAACTATTTACTTTAAATTAAAATCATTATATATATTACTAGAAGACTGAAATTAATTAGAATAATATTCAATTGAAAACTAACAAAAAATTGAGAACAAAAACATAGCATAATAAAAACAGCAGAAAAAGTTGTGTACGTGCATAAAATAAATTATACATACCAGGCCGGCGAGGGCGAGATTTGCTGGACTTGGCTCACATATCTTGAGTTACTAATAATTTATTAAGCTTTGAAGAAGTGTAATAGTGGTGAATCTCGAGATTATTATTTATATATCGTGGTTGTATTGCTTAATTTTGGAAGAAGAAATTTGCCCTTTACAAGCATGTAGAGTTTTCGAAATTTTCTTTATCACGGTGGGAAAGTGAAAAAAAGAAAAAAAAAGATTTTAATTAATAAGTCTCATCTAAAAGGGGAAAAAAAATCTCTTTTTAAGAATGTTAATTAATCTCTCTTTTCATAAAATCAAACATTAATTGAACCTACAAATTTAGGAAAATGGAAACGTATTGATATTAATGCTCATAGACTAACCAAACATAACGAAAATAAATTAATAGGAAAAGTGAGAAAGTCATGAGGTCTGTGCCGCTGCTCTCGAAATTTTTTGCCGTTAATTGTAATGGCCTTGTTTAAATAAATTTTTGGAGTGGAAGTGACTTTTTTTTTTTTTTTTTAATTTAACGTAGTATTTTATGGAAGGCAAAGTGGTTTTATAGCCAATAGCTGTAGAGCACTGTACTCTACATCATCTATTCACCTACCGTGGACGAGTGGTCATCTCTATTTTGGTTTCTCCGGCATTTATATTTTTTTAAGAGTAACGTTAAATGCTATAAAGTGTGAATATAAAATTTATGTTTTAAATGTTATGTCATCAGTCAATAATAATTATTTTACAATTAAGTCATGACATTAAAAATACATTAATTTGAAACAAAAATTCAAAAATCACCATAAAATCTATAAAATATTATATACGGAAAAATAAACTTGGCCAGCCTGGCCATAGCCCACCAACAAGGGCATGACAAACAAACTTGTCCAATTTGTGTAACATGACAAAATGATAAATCTGCTTCCGTTAGTATAATCCTTTTCAACGAGGCCTCATCAATATATAAAACTACTTTGAATTGATCAAGCATCAATTTTGTCAAATACTATTTGTCTGCCTTCTCCATCTTCTACAAATATTATATATATCAACTTAAGAATGGACGAAAAAGAATAATAATAAAAGATTTGCAAAGAGTTAAGAGCATAATATTTTATTTTAATTTTCAAAAAGTATATTTGGGAAAGTGCGGTGACTGTGAAGCTATTTTTAGGTAATTAAAAACTTTTGCACGGGAGAAACAATAATAACACTTATAATTACCTATTTAAAATTTATATTTGGTCGGATAGTTAGCTGATGAAGTGGTGTTCGAGTTGTATTTAAAAGAAGCCATTAGGATGAAATTCGTAAATAGTCATTGATTATATTTCAAAAGAAGTTAATTTACAATCTAGATCATACAATTTTAAGGGCCAACTTAGGAGATTGCGATGGTTGATTAAATAAGTTTATTCTATTATATGAATAAAATAAATTATTGATTAAATAAACAATTTGATGTTTAGTAAATTGTGTTATTGTGGTTGTTGTGAGTTTAAAAAATATAATACATATGTTTGGTAAATTTTATTACGAAAGTATTATTTTATTATATAATGACTAATATATATATAAATTTAAATTGTCTTTTATTTTTAGAGTATGTTTAATAAATTATTTAAAAATATCTTTTTTAATACATAAATTAAAAAAACTCAATTAAATAAAATATAATGAACTTTATTATTACAAAAATATGATAAAAAAACATACATATACATAATATAAATAAATAAAATGTAATATTTATTACATTCATATTAAATTGATACTGGAGAGAACATATAATAATTATGACGATAATTTAATTGTGATAATAATGTGATATCTAATTATTTATATATTATGGCTTATGAAAAAATAAGATATAATTTTTTTGTTAAATACTAAAGTTATAATAGAAATTTTTAAAAAACACATATGATGATTTATTTAATAAGATAGTTAAAAAAAAGTAAATTCTCACTTATTTTTAAAAGCTGATGTCAAAATAAGAAAAATTATAACATAAGCTATTTTTATGAAATTTACCAAATACTATTTTTGTCCAAAATTATAAAATAAGTAATTTGTTAAATTTCAATATCAATTTCTAATGGACTTAAAAAATAAGATCATGCCTAAAAGAAAAGAGAAGAATATATTGATACCCGGACATGAATATTTTTCAAGTGACAACAAACGGGTTGTTGCCTTATTCAAGATAAATTTGTTAGCTAAGTGTAAGAAGAAATTTGTTGATGCATCTAAAAACAAAAAGTTAATTGCTGAAAAGGAAAGAATAAAAGAAAAGGCAGCAGACTCGTTTTATTGGGAAAAAAATTCTTTGGCTTGTTCTATATAACCAAAACATATAAGAGAAAAGAGAAAAAGAATATTTACACTCTACAGTTTACTAAGTATATACATGGACCTGAACATTTAAAAAATGAGTGGGGTTAGTGGCACTCTGTAAATGCCTCTTAAAAGTTAAAATCTTATTTTTTATTAAATCTATTAAAATATCTAAATGTAATATAAAACAATTTATTATTGTTAAACCCCTTTCATGTGATTTTTTTTGTTTCCTCTTTTCACAGCCAAATTATTTTTGGAACTCTGCCACCAGTGGTAATGGAGCTTCAACATCATTCCCCACCCAATTTCTTTTATTTTGTTTCGAGGAATATTGGCAGGGCTAATTTTGGTGTATTTGGAACCTTAAGTGAATTTTTTTTTGTGAGGTCTTTTTTTATTCTGTAATTTAAATACTAAAAGAAATACAAGAGAACTCGAAAATCATTTCATCTTTAATTCTTGAATTTTAAAATAATAAAAAAGATCTTAAAAAATTTTAAAAATGTAACTTTAAAACTAGTCAATAATTTTTTTTTTGTGCTGCCATTAGAATTATTTCAAAAGTAAACAAACAAATAAATAAGAAAAATATTATTTTCAAATATAACATTTAGAATGACAACAAAGAGAAAATTTAGATGATGAATTGATGATTAGATACTAAATATAAACTTTGTATTTCAAGAAACTAATTTTTGATTTTTTAAATGAATTAGTTGAAGGGAATAAAACTAGGTTTTTCAAAATTTTCAATTAAAACCTTTTAGGACCGATTTCATACAATATATAATAATTAAGTAATCTATAAATTCATACCTTGATGTTTTGAGAAGATGAACAATTGAGAGTTGTAGATCTATTTCCAAACGATATTCGAGGCTATGACTCAAGTTTGATCAACACTGAACGTGTGGGCGTCTGTTTCACCACTCCCCAATTGTAACTGACTCTTCTTAGATGTCTTCTTTATTTTTCTTAAAATCCCTAAGATTCTCACTTCTCTTAAGAGAATAATGCCCATTTTATAATATCTTATGAAAAGCCATTGTATGTTAGGATTAAGATTCCTATTTAAAATAGAATTCATTTTTTAACTATCTCTCCAGTTACATAAAAGTGGAAAGAATGTGTAACTAAGGAGACCACCTTGTAAAATATCATAAGCTCCCTTTTACACTTAAATATAATATACTAGGTTTTAACAAATATTATAATTATTATTTTCATCTAATATGTCAGTTTTTCTTTCTTTTGGGTCCAGTGATGGTGTTGTCAATTAAATGAGCTAACCCGAGGATCATTTGAGAACATACAATAGTGGCTACAATAATTAAATTTGTAATTAAACAATATAATTATTTAATTTCAATTCTACTCCACTATAAGATTGAAGTTGACCTTCATAATTGTATGTTTGAATATAATTCCCCCAACCACATTGATTTCTTCACAGCATAATCATTTGTACCACATCGTTAATTTAAATTGATATCTCAACTGTCCAATCAATTTAATTACATCTTGTTCCTTGATACTTACTGGTTTTCTCTAATGATCATTTTCAACATTCTTATTTATGTTGAGATACTCTGGCAAGAGAATTCTATGATTAAGTATTGAAAACTCATTAAGAGATGTGTCGTACAAATTCTATATTGTTAATTTATAATTTCAATACTTGTAATTGCTCTCACCAAGATACCGGGTAATCTTGACTACATGTGTATGTCATGCCCATTGGTAACTCAAATGAAATAACAACTACAATCATGAAATTATAACTAACTCAAGATTAAGATTACAGTAAATTAATGCCTATAATATTTAATAAGTCTGACAGTTATTACTAGGTTAATTAAATCTCATATGTGATCCAGTTCATTGTAGACATACTACATCAATAAATTCATACATGATTAAGAAAAATCATTCAATGAATTTATTACAGTTCATACCTAAATAAAGTGCCCAACTTTATTTATCAATTGTGAACTTATTTTATTTAATCATATGATAACTTGTTTTTATGTCTTCTGTGAATCCACATAGTGATTGTATAAATACATATAATATGATTAAATGGACATAACTCAAAATATTAATGCAATTTAAGATATTTGAATGAATACTTACAATATTTTATTAATCAGAAAATCAATATGCTTTAAAGAACACATAATCCCAACATTAGTGAATGTAATAATTTTCTTTATTAAAAAGCAAGCAAGAAATTTTTTTATCTACTAATTTTTAGACAATAATATTTTTGATAGAAATAAAAGGAATATTAAAAATCAAAAATTCTAACTTTAAATAATTAAGTTTTCTTAAAAAAGGGAAAAGGTAAAAAATTTAACTTATTTTTCTTAAAAAGACTAATAATGAAAGAATTTATAATTAAAAACAATTATCAATTTTTTAAAAATTATTAATTACATAACCATTAATGAAATACTTGAAAAAAATGAAGTCCTCAAAAAATTTATTACTAAAAGCCACCCCTGATTATTGGCATGATTCGGTGCAGTGGCAGCCATGTGCATGGCTTGTGATATTGGAATTGTATCTGTTTTGACGTGGCAGCAATGGTGGTGGCTCGGCTTGGGTGTGGTTGACTTTGTGGGGAACGTGCATATTAGTCCAGTTTTGTATTGGCGAGATCGACTTGATGTGGAGGAGTGGCGGTTCAGTTTTGTGGGGGCTATTGGTGCGGGGGCTGCGCGGTGGCGGTGGATTAGATTGTGGAATAGTTGTCGGGTTAAAGCATGTGGCGTCGGTTTGGATGGACTGATGGGTAGACGGTGGCGCCATGGTGACTTCTGGTCTGGTGAGTGTTCGACTGAGGGGGAAGCCATAAAGGCCGATCAAGCTGTTGGCTGTTGTGCTCAGTTTGGCCGCAAGACAGAAAATATTTAAGTTTAATTCGAGTGGTCCCACTCTTTAACAATGTTCACATTATTATTAGAATTTGCTTTCCTAATTTATTATTATGTAGATTATATAGATCCTACCGTATATTACCATTTGCAAGTGATCAGTAAAATATCTCAAGTTGTAACTTAGTAGCTCTTTTATTATTATTATTATTATTATTATAATTAAAAAAGTTAATTTTAAATTTTATAATAAATGCTATTATAATATTAATAGTAAAATATGTCTAACCAGTTAATTAAAATTTAAATATTTTTTAATATTTAATTTCAAAATATAAATTATTTTATTTATTATATTTATTTTGAATCTTACCACCTTAAAAAATGACACCCACAAATATTTTTTTTTTGTATTTATTTTAGGTACAATTAACCTAAAATATTTTTTCATGAACTCTTAATTATTTGGAAAATAATATTAGAACTATAAAAAATTAATGTAAATTACAGATAATGTATAACTTAATAACTTAAGAAAAGAAGACCTTTGGTCGATCAGGACAACTGCTGAAAAGCACCAAAAAATGTATGCCAGATTCTTCACGCCATTCACAATAATTTTTTTATCTTTAAAAGAACTTGAATTCGTCGCAAGGCCACTATCAGAAAGCAAAGCCTTCAAGGAGAGGCCATATGAAACCATTGGTTGTTAAAGTGGATTCTTAAAATACTTATATTTACAGCTGTGGTAATAGACACGTGATTTGGTAATACGTCTATTTGTTCGCTATTAGTAGATAAAATGATTTCTCCCCCACTTAATGGATAACTATTTATTACTAATGGGGAATTCTTTCTCACCTTAATTTATAAATTAAGGTGGTGGAATTTACGTCAGTGAAAATTATAAATTTAATATACAATGAAAAGATATGATAGATTGATTTTTTTTAGATAATGAATAGAATTCTTCTTCTATTCTATCCTATTCATAGATACTGATCATTGATACTTAAAAAAGTTTTCTTTCTTTTGTTTTGTCCCAGCCCATGATTAAAATGAGTCACGCACATACACTCTTGTACAAGGGAATAAATAAATCAATCAAACTCCGGAGGCTTCATGAAGTGCTTCTTTAGGAGTTAAACTCTCGTTTGTCCATATTTCTAGAAAAAGGATTATTGAATTGCTCGGAGCATTCTCAATATTATGCTTTCAAGGACTCGAACCTCCACGCTCTCGCTAAAGTGCACTCAAAATGAAACCACCACCTTGTAACACTAGAAATGTGGAAGAATTTGCAGACAAAATCGATCTTAATTCATCCCTTTCCTCTTCTCTCACTTGTTTTGATCATCTTTGTTACCAAATGGCTTTTCTCCACCTTCAAAACAAGCAACAAAATCTTACCGCCTTCACCATCAAAGTTTCCAATTATAGGCAATCTCCATCGACTAGGCTTGCTCCCGCATCGCTCTCTTTATGCCATGCCCCAACGCTATGGCCCTGTCATGCTTCTGCACTTAGGCAGGGTACCAACTGTTTTAGTTTCCTCCGCTGAACCAGCTAAAGAGATCTTGAAAACCCATGGCATCGTCTTTTCAGATAGACGAGTATCTCAAGGAGACTCTTGTATGATTACAAGGACGTGTCCTTGGCTCCTTACGGCGACTACTGGAGGCAAATGAGGAGCATATGTGTGCTGCATCTTCTTAATCCGAAAAGGGTTCAATCGTTTCGATAAGTTAGAGAAGACGAGATAAATTTGATGACCCACAAAATCGAAGTCTAGTTCGTCTTCTTCTCCGTTGATTAAGTGAAATGTTATCTTCGCCCACAAATGATATTACTTGCACGGTTGCTTTTGTCAGGAAATATGCTGAAGGAGAACGCAGGACCAAGTTTAAGAAGCTTGTGGATGATTTTAGTCGAATGTTGGGTGTTTTTAATGTACAGGATTTTATTCCGTGGCTTGGTTGGCTTAGTAAGGTGACAGGTTTGAATGCAAAAGTGGACAAGGTTTACAGATATTTTGATATCTTTCTAGCTAGAATTATTGATGATCATATGACAAAACAAGGCGCGGATAAAACCGAGAAGCAAAAGGATTTTGTGGATGTTCTGCTTAATATTCAGAAAGATAACAGCACCATGGAGAGAGAGCAT
Source organism: Murraya koenigii (assembly GCA_025617385.1). NCBI lineage: Eukaryota > Viridiplantae > Streptophyta > Magnoliopsida > Sapindales > Rutaceae > Murraya > Murraya koenigii. The sequence continues at coordinate 815,798 of CM046811.1, forward strand.
AAAAGCCATCATTCTGGTAAGCATAATAGATTTGAATCTGGATCTCTATCTATGCATCAGTTGACATTATTATCCATCATTATTAACATGATAATCTTACATAACGAATAATTGAGTATAGATGTAACATAAAACTCGGAACATACAGGCCATGTAATGTGTTTGTTACATATTTCTGTAATGGGATATGTTTTGCAGCTGGGACTGATACCACATACACGATCTTGGAATGGACAATGACAGAGCTAATAAGGCACCCACATGTCATGAAGAAAGCACGTAATGAGATGAGAGAAATGTTAGATTTATTTATCACATATTGTGGACTAGCATAAATCATTTTAATTATTTTATATTTTACCGAATTAATACGTGACTAATGTCAAATATTAAAGAGCAATCTTAACAGACTCATGTATTAAGTGATCAAATATTGTGTTAATGAGTCTGATTTTGTCATACCCTATATGGTAGTATATTATGGACAAGTATAACATTTAATTGTGTTATTATAGCTCCATAATGGGATGGGCAATTTTGTCTTAACACATGAGGGATCCACTGC
>CM046811.1:3816462-4011462 GCA_025617385.1 Murraya koenigii
GCTGTCGTAATTTTTAAGTTATAATTATCGTTAAAAAAAAATTATAATTATTATAAAATAAAAATTAATAATATATAATAAATATAATTTTTAAATAATAATTCTAACAAAATTATTAAAAATATAATAAATTTTACATCATACAAATGAAAAATCATATTAACATAGCTAATATAGTTTAAAAATTACAGCAGTTAGTGTTTACCAAACACTTTAGTGCTACAACTTAAAAGCTACAGCTACCCAACTTCAATCCCAAACATACCCTTAGTCTTAATAAATCTTAGTTTTCATTTTTTTTATCTCTTTCTTTTATAAAATTATTAAAAATACATAAAAGTACAATACAATTTTGATTAAATTCCACTTTCGTTTAGAATAAATCTAATAAACATACTTTTTCATATTAGAAGTATTATTATTAGATAATTTGTTTCTTTGTTATTTCATAATTATTTTGATTTCATTAATAAAATTAATTATATCATATATTAGGATTAAAAAATAGTTAGGATTCATGATTTGTAAAGACATTTTAGTATAACTAAATTTATATTTATTATTTTATGTAATTTGCGGTAATAATAGAACTATAATTACAAAAAGTTGGGTGATGTTAGGATTTTGAAGGGGTGTAAAAAGCATTTCTCTTTTGATATTTCAGACAACTTAAGTTTAGGCTTTATTGGAGTTGGGCGCAACATGCACGTAAACTCTTTGACAGTATACTCGTATATGGATTAGACAATGCACAATGGGCTTCCAATTGTCTTGATTGTGGCCCGGCACTCGGGCAATAATAATACTATTATTTTGGTTTCTAAGGAACGTCTCTTTGTAAGTGAGGATATATATATTTCACCCGGATCTTAATCTAGAGTGGTTTTGAGTTATTTGACTGCTGTTTTGTATCCATTTGCTATGAATTTTTTGGCTTTGATAGTCACATTCGAAAAGTTAAAGTACTTATACACATAGTTTTACCCAACTTGACTCATAGATATAAATGAATGAGCCCCCAAACCTGATAATCAACATCAAATAAAATGTCATAATCTAAATATAATAAAACAATACAAATTTTAATCTTCACCAAGCTTGAATCTTATAGAAGATAAGTTTTCTTACTTAATTATATTACTAATTTTTTCTCTTATATAAAGAGGTTACTACTCAAATATAAGACCGATAGGAAAAACATATATTAGAGGAGTGATACAATATCTTACAAATTTTTTTTCTCACTCTTATGATATTTGACCTAAAACATCAGATAGCTAATGGTTATTGTTTTGTAAGATTTCGACTATCGAACCATTCATTCTCAATTATAGCAATCTTGAGAATATCAAACTCTCTTGCATGTAAAACAATTATTTCTCAATTCTTATTATATGGCCAAATTGCAAAGCCATATTTGTGGAAAGTCTATTATTCTATCAATCAGTCTAATACTCGTTTATTTCTTATATTTTAAATTAAATGTTTTTTTAGTCTCTATATTAAAAATAAAAATGAAGACATCATTGTTGTTAAATATGTTATATTCATACCCTTACTTTATTTTTTTTACAATAATATTCTTGCGATAATTTTCTTAGGGGATACTAATAAAATTAAAAATAAATGATAATTGATTAAATTAATCTTAAAATTAACATAAAAATTTACACAAAATTTCATATTATTATTTAACTTTTAGGATTAATTTGGTAAAGGGATCTTTTATAAAACAATTATTCATAAGATTGTTGTAGGGATATTAGACAATACTTTAAGTTGGCTGATTTTAATTTATTTATAAATAATTATTAGTAAAATTGTTACACAAGTATATGGGTAGACACTTAAATCAAAATATATGAATTAAACGAGTATTTACCCCTATTCTAAATGTGGAATTTGGGTTTTAAAAGATAAAGAGATATCTTAAATGAACCTTTAGTATGTTACGTGCAATATTTGTGCAATAGTTGATGCGATTGTATTTCTTGTGCATAATGATCTCTCCATTTGGAGTAAGGTGATTATTGGTGTTGCTTCAACTGAATATGATAATGAGATTGTTAAACACTTAGACGATACAAGAAATACACTTACTATAAATGCTTATTTTAATTTCTGTAAAAATATTTTGAAACTGGATGATGCAAGGCCATTAGTTTAGATTTCATACTACACATGCTTATGTTAATGTCTGTATAATTTGACATATCATTTATTTTTTCACTACAAACACATGATCAAGAGAAGAGTGATCAAGTTAAGTTCGTATAAATAAGTAAACACAAAGTTATTATGGTTTGACAAATCGTTTCTTTTTCAAAACTACCACCAACTAACTAAAGAAGCGTTAGCTCATGCAAGAAAGGCATGCATATATGAAAATAAAAACCGAACATACATGGATACTAAAGAGGTCCACTACCATCAATTGCCCATAATAATCGGTGAATGCATTGACGTTGAGATTCGAGTAATATTTAACTGTTATAGGGCATGATACCATATGGATAAGTTCATTTTCATTTTCTTCTTTACAAGTAATTTTTTTAATTACATGAGATTATTGTTCACATTATAATTAATATTACATAAAATTTTTATTTCATTACATCATACTACAATTTATATCTATAATTAAATAATTATTGAGACTAATTTATATTATATTTTATATAATACTGTACATATTTTATTTTTACTATTTTAATATAAAAAAGACATCTACTTCGCTTATATTTAAAAAAAAAAAAAATTCCATTCACTCAATTATTTTTCATAATGGAGAAATAAATTAAGCCCCACAATGCTTTTGTGTGGCCGAATGATTTTCTTTACGAGCAAAATAAAACGCGTACGAAAAAATATCTAATTATTAAGAAGAGAATTAATTATTCCCTTTACAGTTCTACATGTGGCTAGCTAGCTCAAGAACGTCGACTCATTCTCGCAAAATGACAAGCATTGAACTGCATATATAGACATTGATTAGAAAACAATAGCTTTAATTTGCATATATTATTGAATTGCATGTGAAGCCGACTTATTGGTAATTAACACCATATATAGCATTATATTAGTAGTTGACTCTCAGCCGTGCATCGCTGTTGCTAGCTCAATCTTGTCTTATAGCTATAAGACATAAACCCTAAATAATATTTGCTTCATTTTCACCAAATTGTTATCACCAAATTGTTAAGGTCCCAATCAGAATTAGCGAAACAATGTGATTATGTAGTAGTGTTTCTGCTTATGGCGAGAAAATAACCAAGTTTTCTGTTATTTGAATTCCCCCCCTTTATTATCCTGCTGGAACTTATTTATAATTACTGGATACAACTAAATCTTTGATCTCACCAATAATCACGGCTGAAATCAAAATGATTATAACAATCTTGCTAATAACGGAAAGATAACAAAAGACTACTACTACTTAGGATTTGAACTCTTTCACGATCCCTGCTCAATCTTTGACAGTGATCCAATTCCTTTGCTCCAACTTATGATTCCACGTGACACATTCACGCACACACGCATTGCATGACTTGCATGCAGGCATTCTCAAGACTTCATATCAAATACTTAGGATTTGGCTTAAGTGTTCTGTAGCTCTTACGTGGTTCTCTATCACAAATTAGATGCTTTTTTAGCGATAGTTAATTAGCTATTTACCGTTTATTTCATCAACTTCTTCAAATTAACCTCGGCATTCGATCACCATCTTTAAATTTGCAAATTGACACTTACAGGAGCATTAATTATGTCCAGCTGGACGTGATGGGCTACCAAACAGCCAAGGTGTCGTGGGCTAGCTTCCTCCATTTTCATTTTCATGTCCCAGATTCTTTTGTTTCAAATCTTCATACACTCATATATATATAAATCCCAACTTATGTTATGCAACAAATGAATTTGAAACTTGTAACATGCAGAAAATTCGAAATAGAAAGATGATATCTGGAGATTTTACAATAGAAAGTGAGAGGACTGTATCATAAATCTGACCCTTCTGGGTTGTGAAAATCTTTTTGATATATAATATCAAAACAACCCTTGTGGTCGATCTCAGAACCTTCATAAAATGCTCTCATGCATACTTTGATTGTTAAATTTTTCAAATTATCTGTGCTTAAACTCATTGTTTCACTTAGTCCCCTCACTTGTGTCAATTCTCAGTCAACGTATTTCTGGTAATACACGCAATGACCCGGTGAATAGACATCTAACAAATGAATACAAAGTAATAGCAAAAACAAGTGGATGAAATGATTTCTCCGGTCATGAAAAGGAGAAAATAGCTTGGCTTTCGTGTACCAAAACATAAAAAAATGGTGAGCCAATTTAATGGTCTACTGCCCTTTCACTTCAATGGTGACACAGCTTTCATTCATCCTCTTAATTTATGTTTTTTATTGCTTTATCTTTTTTCTTTGTGGTTCTGGTTTGATTCCCAGAATGCTTTTTAGACAAAATGACTGATTTGGAGCACTAGAATTTCACAGCCCAAAATTAAAGAAAGAATCAAAAGGAGATAGCTCTGAGAATAAGGTAGATCGGCACTACAACACACAACTCATCGTGGATCTTCATAATTATAATTTTATTCTTAAAATTATTTTTTACCACTTTATTTCCTAACACGGTTTTAGTATCTTATTACATCTCCGATGTTAATAGAGAAACATAAAAAAATACACTGTTAAATTAAAAACCTGACATTTTCTCCTAAAAAATAATCATTTGAGACTACTTTAAATTAAATCTAGTTAATTTATTTATTAAAAGGTAATTTTTATCATACAACAGTATGTTATTTCTATCATTATCTTAACGCCAGGGATGAAATAAAATATTTAAAAATATATTAGAAACTATAATACTAAAAACAAGTTCTAAAACAAAGACTGAATTAATTTCAAATCTTAACTAACTTCTATTTGTTGTTAATGGACATGACTTTCATTTGTAACTAATTAACTTCCTAAGTGTGTCCTAATTTCCAATAGAATCTTGATAAAGCGTTTTACTTGACACATGATTTTTAGAATAAATTACCGACTACCCAATTCATAAAATCAATTATTTTGATGTGATTGCGATTGTGAGAGAAAAAATGTAGCTTTCTAACTAGCAAAGTAGGTTCCACAGAGTTAAACATATACATGGACCTAATATTAAGCCGCATGTACTTTTTGCTAATCATTTTTAACATTCATTCTATCTTGAGAAGGTGGCAAGAGAAGATTTGTGGCTTCATTCGCCCACAATAAATGACTCAATACTTTGGAACTTAAGGACACTCCCAAATGCATTCATTACAAAATCGAGTTCAAATGTAGCAATTGACATTAATTGTTGCAAGCAATTAACTACAAATATATTTATCCTTACATCTTTCGTTAGAGAGCAACATTTCTTTAGTGTATATGCCCACAACTTTTGAAATGTATATTTGGTTTTATATAATTATATGCAAGTGTTAAATAAGTATTATCGTAATAGACTAATAGCTAAATTCGTATTTTAATTTATGAGTAATACTTAGTATCTCAATATATAAGTCATGATTCGAGTCATAATTTATGTGGCATTCATTCATTGAATGATGGTTAGGTAATTTTATTATATATGAAATCTATTAACCAATAGATAAATGATATATAGAATTGAAACTTAAGTTAAAACTCAAATATTGGGATCCTTAATATTATTGTTAATTTGTGTGAATTATTATGTCCGCATTAGAGATTGTGTATATAATTCTCGCTCTTTTACATTTGTTATAACAACTATAGTTTAAGTTTAAATGTATGTCTACGTCCACGGTGTTTAATTAAATTTATCCACTCCCAAGGCTATGGTTGAATGATAATTTCGATTTGAATCTTGATAAATGTAAGCCACTAAAAATAAATTTAGATTTTAACCACGTCCTTACTTTTTGAAAAGTATTAATAGTAATTAAACTTATCCAAACTAGAGTTTTGTGTGAAATACTTGGCTAGGAGGTTAAATTTGTTAGGTCACTAGTGGGCAAGGTTTGTTATACAAACCTTCTCGTTTTCCTTATATTTAATCACAAAAAGTTTTTTTTTCCCCATTAAAAAAAAAAAAAAATTGCCAATAAGGCACAAAATATTAGAACGAAATTAAACGCTAGACATCTTTTCCCAATTATTTTGTAATGAGAACTAAAACACAAATATTTCAAATTTTTTTTGAAAAAAAACATCAAAACAATAAGAAAAGGCGGCGTTGAGAGCTTAATAATGATGATTAACAAAATCCCTTTAATCTAATGAGCGTCAAACAACTCACCGAATCAATACGAGGATTACATTACTATCACAAAACTTAACAAATAAAAATAATAGAGGTGAGGTTGATGAAGATTCGACCAATTGTTGTCGATTATCGTGAACCGTTTCTTTCGTCTAATAAAACTTCACTGAATAATTAAATAATTTTATCATCAATTAGATACATGTACCACACAGACATAGCATGTATTATTATAATTTCAATTTGCACGATTCTATCACTTTCCTTGCTTGTCAAAAATTATTATTCTATATTTTTGCGGCCCACAATTGCAACATTACCCATTTTAATAGTGTCTTCTAAATTAAAGCTTATTTATCTATATCTTATATCTCTTAATTTAGATTAGGTATCACCAGATGCATCATATTATATTAGGTACTTAACACTAGCTAATAGACTAATAGCTAGCATAATGGAACGAAAATTGTGGAAAATACAACCCAAAAAAAAAAAAAACATTTTGTCGGTCTCAAAAATTAAGTTGGGTAAAAGTAATATCTTGCCTAAACAGCTAAACTGGCACCTGACAAATGAAAAAAACAAGGTTATATATAAAATATACATTGAGAGAGATTAAATTAAAGGATGTATACGTTTTTATTTAGAAACCTAGCTGTCGATATAGGCTGTTTGACCTCTTTATCTTCTCTTTGTTGGTGTCATACTTTTTGGATCCGCGCTTAACAGATTCATTATTTACATTTAATTATATCTATTTTTTTCTTAAAAAGAAAAATGAAAAAAGAAAGGCATATAACATAATATTCCACCGATTGAAGGTTACGAAGTAGAATATAAATTAGGTATGCATTAATTATATAATAAATAAACGACAGATGAATTTTTTAGAGTCAGCATGCATACCTGGATGTCTAGAGTTGCCTGGAATAATAATAATAATAACATTGTGTATTATATGGGAGACGTTTAAGTAACAGTTATATTTTACCTTGAGCCTTCAGCCTTCAGCTCTCAGCAAATTAAAATAAAATTAGCTATGTGGTATTATCAGCTGAATCCTGATCAGCACGAACATCACAAACGAAGTGTAACAGTTTACAGTAATATCTTAAATCGACTCTTAGGCATGACACATTACGTACATCAATGAAGTGTCATATATATATATATTTGTTTGTGTGGCTAGCTAACCGACTCTTGCATCAGCAAGCAGCATTTAAGGGCCAAATATATTGCATGTATACCACTGGCCTGTCATTTAAATTAGTTATGTAATGTACCTATCAAATCTCATATGCAAAAGTCAAATGTGGCAGCGAATTGAACAGGTGTCTACAACAAAAGTCAAAAGAGGTTTCACTTCAACAATAAATTTAAATCATAAATTTATAAGTGATATACGTATATTTATTTTTAAAAATTATTTTATAAATAATAATTATATTAAATTTAAATATTATATATATATATATATTAATTAGTTTTATTGATTTTTATGTATTTAAAATTTATCTTAATAATAATATTATAAATCATAATATTTAAGTTATAATTTGAGTTTTAATAATATATTTATTCATTTATGAGGTGATAAATTTAATAATTAGTAAAATTATTTAATTATTATTTAATAGATAAATATTATATTAATTAAGATTCAAAATAATATTTATATATTAAAATATATAGCATTACTCTTATTGAAATTGAGATATTAAAATTTCTTTGGTTAAAAATAAAAGATTTTTGGGCTAAGAAATGGGCTAAAAATTTCATTGACAATCCCTAATCTTCCATGAAATCTTTTCCGGCCTGCCCATTAGCCTCAGCCGTCAGCATGCAAACCGAGAGCTGATCATAAGATAATGGAAAGAATGATAGCCGTAAAAGTTTGGACTGCTTGTAAAACATCACTTAACAATATAAACCAAAAAAGTTAAATTTAACAATAATATTATATATCTCAAATTTTTTATTTTATATAACTATCTTAAATAATGTGATATTCATCAATTGATTAGTAAAATTAAAGTGATTTGATTATATTATCTTACTAACTAATTGATAAATGCCACATTATTTAAAATAAAAAAATTAAGATGTATAATATTATTCTAAATTTAATTAAGAAATTAAATCGTAATGAGTGAATATATATAACTTTATTTTGTTGGTGTTGCAGTTGCAATATAATTCAAATTATAAAATAAGGAATATTAAATATTATCGGTAGAGAGAATATGAATATCTCTCTTATCTGTTAGTCAGTTACAATTTAGGAGGCCAATAATATTACTCATAATAAGAATATTTTTTTTAAAGTAGTTATATCATTACTTGTAAATTACAGTAAAACCTCAATAAATTATTAGTTTTGGGGTTATAAAAGAATCTATTTATCATGCTACTGTTAATTAATTGATAAATTAATAAATTATTTATTTATGAATAAATTCATTATTTTTGGGAAAAAAAAGTGATTCTATTATAGTGTTTTCTTAATTTAGTACTTGTTATTGTTTCATTATTATTTTTAAGTGATAGACGTTGAATAGCTTCTTGTTGCAAAATAATAATATCAACTAGAATTTCAAATTAGAAAAAAAAAGTTAAAGATGAGATCTAAGTCAAAAATTATTATTATTTTTAAAGAAAAAACAACACTCCGATAGCACCTTTTATAAAAGTTACACATATAATTTAATTTTAAATTAAGTAATTATTAATTTATATAGTAATAAATGGATCTCATAGAAAAATATGGTTTTTAAAAGAATTATTATTTTATAAATTTATCAAATTATCAATTAATTATATTAATTTTAAATTAAGACTGATAAAAAATATTATTTAATCGAAATTATTAATTTATTGGTTATTAGCTTATTAAGGTTCTGGGTGTTGCAGTAACGTGAAAAGCTGAAGCATATGTAATCAAAACGATATATCGAGTTGCATAAAGTAATAAAATTAGAATAAATCTTCAAAAGTGTCCTTTCTAGTTATTTTATAATATATGAATCACGGCACATATAATGTTAAGGCCTAAAGGGACGGCTTGTTGGAATGAAGTTGGCGTAACGAACCCCGAAAGGTTAATTGTTTTGTCCACGGCCTGATCGATGAGCTTAATTAAATTTCAAGTAATAATTAATTACATATCACTTTTTGATTAGGATGAGTTCGCATAATAATCAACTAAAGAGAGGTATATGCATGTCCACTACGGCAGTGACACCGAGTACGCCAACATTATTCTAATTGCATTGTGCGTCCGTATACCTAAAAAGGTTAGGTTAGCTTTTGGATATGGTGATTAAAAACTTTAAGATGCCATAAAGCTTGATCTAGACTCTAGAGCATAAAATCTTCATGGTTCCGTTAAGTTGAAGATTATTATCAATTAACCCAAATCTCTCGTCTTTCGTTGTATCATTTTTTAAAAGGTATTTTTAGTATTGAGATATTATAATTTTTAAATTATATTTATTATAAAAAAAATTATAATTATAAAATAAAAATTAATAATATATAGTAAATATAATTTTTAAATATAATTTTGATAAAATTATTAAAAATATAATATATTTTTCATCATACAAGTAGAAAATTATATTATCGTAATTTTTAAACTACAATAATTAGTATTTGTCAAATACTTTAGTACTGTAATTTAAAAACTATAATTGTCCAATTTTATTCTCAAATATACCCTTAATATATTGCCCAAAATTTTAAAAATAAAATAAAGGCAAGAGAAATATATATATGTGCGTGTGTTTTATTTTTTAAATGACAATAAGTAATCTAAGTCGTAATACTATAAACCTAAGGGGAGGTAACTGATAAATACCCAATATTTTCCCTGAGTTTATATTTATTTGGGCAGAAATTTACACACGTCACAACGTGGAAATAGTGCTTAATTTCGGTTCCTTTTCAGTCGCTTTTTCTCTTGTTACACCAGAAAAGCTTTCAGTTGCATCACTGTTTTTGTTTCTCTCATTCATTTCACGTCTCGAATTATTAGTCCCAAATAGTAAAATCAAACTCATAATTTTTTTTTTTTAAAAATATATATATACGCACACACAAACACAACGGCTTCATTAGTTAGACCAACTTTGATTTTTGATTTATAATTCAGAAAATATGCTTACATTAAAAGGGTATTTTATTCTTGATCTGGGTAATAATTTCTAAAATTTTGAACATAATTTGGTAGTGTTTTAATTTGAGGGGCCGTGGCTCTCTCAACCCACAACTAATATAAAATGAAATTGCAAGCTATCAAGCACCATAAATTGTTAGACAAGTTATTTAATTATTTTTGGAAATCGCACGTCGCGTGCAAAACAAATACAATGATATTTAATTTCATTATTAGTTTTAGTTATTACAGATTAAGAAATTATTTTATAATTAGCTCTTTTATTTTCGTGCTCGTGTATGTCTTCTCAGCAACCGTTAGTGGTATTAATTTCACTGCTCCCCCTCTCTCTCTTTCAGTCACATTGTTTGTATTATATAATGCTGAGTCACCACACACTACCTCATTCTCATTCACGCCAAAAATCCTTCCATTTGCAGAGTTTGTTTTGCAAATCTCTCAGTTTCTTTCTCTGTTCAATAGCTCTTCTTGCTTCATCTTAATCCTCTTACACTCTCCGTTCTTTTCTGTTCTTGTTCCTGTAACTGCAATCTTTATACACTTGCTTCAACTTCCTGTCCTCAAGTTGTCTTTATATTGCCCAAAATCGTTTCTTTTGAATAATGTAATCTTGATTCAACATTTCTTTCAAACTTGTCTGATTCAAACTTTTTTATAATCTCAATCATGGGTTCTCGTTAATTTTTGAGTTTCTGTGGTCCTTTCTTCGAGACTTTTGTTGATGTCCATTTGCTTTAAACTTGTTTAAACAATCCAAAATTCTATATTTGATAATGGGGTTTCGTTAATTTTGCTGTTCTTGTGCCCAAACTTTAACAAGTTACAACCTTTGATCGATACTTCGTTATATTTTAAGCTATGTGAGTTATACTATGTAAATTATCTTCTCTTGCATTCATTTCTTTTTAATGTATTTTTTGGCGGGATTCTGTTAGTGATGGATCTTGGAGGTGCTAAAGTCAACCGTTAATTGAATTCTTAGACTTAGCTTATGGAGAGAATCTGTTCATTTCGTTAACTTAATGCTTGTATTCAAGTTCATTATGGATTTTGTTCGCTAATATCTTTGATTTCTACTCATTTATGGATTCGAAGTAGTTTGATTGATAACTAACTGATTCTTTTGTTCTTTATTGAAAATATATCACTATTATTCTTTTTAGATTTGTTGAAATGTAAATGTTTTTAATTGGATAATTTTGCTAAATTACACATCAAAATATGATGAGTTTACATTTTTCTTTTGATTATGTTATAATGAACATCATGTTCTTGTCTTTCTGCCCATAGTTTCTTGTATTTGTCTTTGCTTATGGAAGTTTAGTAGCTGGTTTGGCCTCTCGAGTCACTTTAATCTGTATTTGAATCTTGTGTATTGTTGGATTTCATTAAAAAAAAAAGAAAAGGAAAAACCCTGAAATTTGGTTTGTTTATTGAAACTTTTGAGTTTTCATGGAAGAAACATTTGTTCCCTTCCGTGGAATTAAGAATGATCTTAAAGGAAGACTCAAGTGCTACAAGCAAGATTGGACTGGTGGTTTCCGAGCTGGATTCAGGTGTGTGGCTCTCTCATTTGATTATCTGTTATTGCGTAATGTTGTCTTTGATTATCATCATACAATAATGATCTGAATTACTTTTGATTTGTTCACAGTGTATAATGATTGTAAATACTAGGATTTTTTGAGGTTATTTGTTTTGAAGTTGTCATCAGTGTTTTTTGTCATCTAGGATCCTTGCTCCAACAACATATATATTTTTTGCTTCTGCTATTCCAGTTATTTCTTTCGGGGAGCAGCTTGAAAGAAATACAAGTAAGGCCATATATGTTGTCAATGTCCTCTTGTTAAATGCCCTTCCAATGGTCATTTACTAAGATGTGCTTTCTTTGATTGTATGTCAGACGGAGCTTTGACTGCTGTGCAAACTCTTGCATCAACGGCTCTTTGTGGCATCATCCATTCAATTGTTGGAGGACAGCCCCTGCTCATACTTGGTGTGGCTGAGCCAACTGTGTTGATGTATACGTTTATGTTCAACTTTGCGAAAGACCGGAAAGATTTAGGCGAGAAACTATTCTTAGCTTGGACAGGATGGTAACAAGACTGTGCATCACTAAATTGCTACACTTGGGTTGATTTTGTGGTGATATCAAAATGTTTTCTGCATTCTGTTGGGTTTCTAGGGTCTGTGTCTGGACAGCCTTATTGCTTTTCTTGCTGTCCATTTTGGGTGCGTGCTCCATTATTAATCGGTTTACTCGCATTGCTGGTGAATTGTTTGGTCTGCTGATTGCAATGCTTTTCATGCAGCAAGCCATACGGGTAAGGAGAGTTGGGTTGTTTCTCAAAATGCTTTATATGCAATTTCTTATCAATCTTGAGTTCTTGCTTGATTTTTGAAACTGGTGTTTAAGAAGTATAGTATTTTTTCTTCGAAACAATCTTGCACGAATTCGCTAACATTTTCTCAGTACTGCCCTCAACTATGAACTTAATCCTATAGGGAGTTGTGGAGGAGTTTGGCATACCACAGAGAGAAAATCCTAATCGGATATCATTGCAACCTTCTTGGCGTTTTGGCAATGGAATGTTTGCATTGGTTCTTTCCTTTGGCCTTCTTTATACTGGACTAAGGAGCCGAAAAGCTAGATCCTGGCGTTATGGATCAGGTAAAATGTTACTCTAACACTTCACTTACATGGAAAGTAAGTGATAAATTCTACATGAATCAGTTAAGTAATCACTTCCTTATAATCATGCCATTCTCAGTGCTGTTAGCTTATTTCATTATTTAAACAAGCCAACGCGGTATGCTGTGCCAGCTGTATATCTCATAAACATTACTGATGAATGCGATTTCTAATCGGTAGGTTCACTACGAGGATTTATAGCAGATTATGGAGTCCCTCTTATGGTGCTTGTATGGACTGCTGTATCATACATCCCTGTAAATAATGTTCCAAGAGGGATTCCCAGGCGACTTTTCAGTCCAAATCCATGGTCTCCTGGTGCATATTCAAATTGGACCATTGTCAAGGTGAATCCTGCTGGAAAAGATTCCACAGCATATGAGTGGATGTTTACATTGGCATCTACTTCAAGCATAGCTGAGATTTTGATTGAAGCATTTAGTATCTGGCAAGAAACTGATGCTTTTTTAGTTGTGCAGGAAATGTTGGATGTTCCTCCTTTATATATAGTTGGAGCATTTATTCCAGCAACTATGATTGCTGTTCTTTACTACTTTGATCACAGTGTTGCATCTCAACTTGCCCAACAACAGGAGTTCAATCTGAAAAAACCACCTTCATATCACTATGATCTTCTTCTTCTGGGATTCTTGGTGAGCCATTGTCCTAACAAGCCATTAAATCTTTTAAATTAATGTAGTGAAAATCAAATTAGAGTTGGACCAAAGCCCTTATCTTCAATTTTATCAAATAACTCTATTATTTTGGTTATGCTGAATATTTATCAGACGATGTTATGCGGTCTTATTGGCATTCCCCCATCCAATGGTGTAATTCCCCAATCGCCAATGCATACAAAAAGCTTGGCCACCCTGAAGCATCAGGTAATTGTCTTGGTTTTCTAAAGTCGCAAATCTGCCATCATAGTTCTATCAACTTTTTATTCTCAAGTTTCTTGATGTATAGGACTCAGCTTGCCATTTATTACTTTTTGAATTGGAATATAATACTCACATTGATGTTGCAATTACTGGTGCACAAACAGGAATGAGGTCCAACATTTTGACAAATTCTTACAATGGTGCACCATAGAGTTGTGTAACATAATGAGCCTAACATTAGTTAATTCAGATTTCTTATATCATTCGATGAGTTTGTTATAGATGATTAAAACTATATCTGACCCTACTACTCTCATGACAATTTACTACCTGATCGAAGGGCGTTAACAGTTGGTGTATGGTGCTTATACATATTCAGTCGCCTTGCTTATTTTGCTACCTTCTGCATAAAAGATTGCAGTTTTGTTCCATATTTCCATGTTCATTTGAGTATTCGCTTCCTGTTGCAATATATTCTTGATTGTGTATTAAAGTTAGTGCCATCTGAGTTTCTACTGCTTTGACAACTAAATGGCAGCTATGGAATCTTGCTTTTCTTTGTATCAGCTTTTGCGGAATAAGCTTGTATCGACAGCACGGAAAAGCATACAGAGAAATTCAAATCTGAGTCAATTATACAGGAACATGCAAGAAGCATACAATGAAATGCAGACACCCCTTGTCTATCAAATGCCACCTGCTCTGGTAGATTTATTTGCATTTCACTTTTTGATTGATACCATAATTGTTGTCATTCACTTTGTCCCTAATTTCTACTTTAAGCAGGGACTGAAAGAGATGAAAGAATCCACAATCCAACTGGCCTCAAGTTCTGGCTATATCGATGCACCTGTTGATGAGACTGTTTTTGATGTGGATAAGGATATTGATGATCTTTTACCTGTTGAAGTCAAGGAACAACGTGTCAGCAATCTGCTGCAGGCATTGATGGTTGGTGGTTGTGTTGCTGCTATGCCTCTCTTGAAGAAGATCCCAACTTCTGTTCTTTGGGGCTACTTTGCCTTCATGGCCATTGAGAACTTGCCTGGAAATCAATTTTGGGAGAGGATATTATTGCTTTTCACTGCTCCAAGCCGCAGATACAAGTAAGTACATTCTGCAGTTTGCCCCAGTGAATGCCTTACAAGAAATTGAAAAAATGGAATTTAACTAAATCATATGTTCAGCTTGTGCTACCATATTTCTAATTTGTTATCATCCTAATTGTTAGTTATCATTAATATTCTTATAACAATGAGACGTCTAATTTCCATTTTTTCAACCTCAGGGTTTTGAAGGAGAATCATGTAACGTTTATTGAGACTGTCCCCTTCAAATCAATTGCTGCCTTTACTTTGTTCCAGACTGTCTACCTGCTTCTGTGCTTTGGCTTAACATGGATTCCTATAGCTGGGGTCCTTTTCCCACTGTTGATCATGCTTCTTGTCCCTGTGCGGCAATATTTGCTCCCAAAGTTTTTCAAGGCTGTTCACCTTCAAGATTTGGATGCTGCAGAATATGAGGAAGCTTCTGCCATTTCTTACAATATGACATTTGAAGTGAGTTGTCTGCTTTTTCTTTGTTTCAGCTAAGCTTAACTTTGCAAAAGTATCTGACTGGAGCATGGAATGATTATTTGTTTTCCCAAGTTTTACTTGACAAAATTTATTAAAAAGAAAGATAGGGAAAGAAAGTAGACTTTTGAGCTCTGACGATAGCCTGACGCATTTCATGCATTTCATTATAATCCATGATGCTTTCATTGATCGACAGGAAAGAGCCAACGACATTGATGAAGGGGAAATTCTAGATGAAATGATCACACGAAGCCGTGGTGAGATTCGCCACACACAGAGTCCTAAAATTACAAGTTCAACTCCAACTTCACTTGAGGAGATAAGATCTCCTTACAGTCCATCGATGCAAAGGGCATATAGTCCCCGTGTTAGAGAACTGAGGGCAGAAAGAAGCCCCAGCCTGAACGGAAAAGGGCTAGAAGTAAAAACAATTCCCAGTCCGGGGCCATCTAACCTTGGACAAGGCAGTAACGGTTCATCTTCATGCTAAAGTCTTACATGCATAATCCACATGAGTTTATTTGTCACTGGTGCTCGAGAGGTCTTGTACTAAGTTCATGTAACTACGTGTTAGGTGTGTTTCTCTTCCTATTTCTAACCATAGGATGTTTTTTCTGTGATTATGGTTGTTGCATTTCCCAAATATGGGTAGGGCAGATTTATGTTAATAAAAAGGAATGCTTTATTATGTCACCAAATGTTTGCTAGACTTTTCTTATTTTGGTCTTTTTCATTATGTGTGATTTTAAGGCACAGTAAAGATTATTCTGGGAACTAACTTCTTGTTGCCGCAATTTGAATTTATATGGACATGGCTGGGTCAAGTCATTTTCATGAATTAGTGAAGCTGATGAAAAGAGACATTCGATCCACCGTCTAAATAGGCTCGGTCATTTTCTTATGTCAGCATTACTACTGGGATATACATTTTTTAATCCCTGGAAAACAGTCCTTTCAAAGCTCAAGCTGTTTATTTGGGTAGTAGTGCTGATGAGTAGTTCATGTCCATGAGACTCCCAGTAATGATTCAAAAGATGCTAAAACTTTATCTCCAAACATCTGATTTCTGGCTTTGCGATATTCTTTACTGATCCTTTGCTTTTCCAAGCGCCACTAGCACTATGAATTCAGTGCTTGTCTGCACTTTTGGATGAATTACCTAAAGAGATACTGGAAAAGGTTGATTCGGATAGATTAGCTTAACGCACTCGGGGGACACTGGCTACGACAATGCCAATATCACTAGTGATAAGCATGTTGTACAACCCACTTATCTCTTCTATGCAACAAGTAGTACACAAGGGGACCCAAATGGTGCTGTTACTTGTCATTCTGATACTTTTCTTAACGCTTGAAGGGCACTGTAAAAAGTGAGTCAGCAGATTCCTGGATTTGCACTAATGTTTGTGGATTGATTCAATGGACACTTAGAATGAGGGTAAATTCCGTATTTTCTTTGTGTGTCAGCGTGCATTTTCCGTGTGGTTGGAGAAAAGTAGTCCTTGTGGATCACCATTAGTCCTCTTTTGGTCTTGAGCCCATCGAAGTTTTCTAGCCTACAGGCATTCGGCCCCGAGCAAATTTACAGCTCAGCGTGAGTAGCCTGGACAATTGGATTTGGAGGTTTCATCATTTTCCGGACATTACAAATGAGTGCCGTGGCTTTTCTGAGTTCGCTTAAGATCTTGGTCGGTTGGACACGTGCTAAGTATTTTGTCAAACCAAAATATTGAGTTCTCTAATAGATGAGAACTCAATTAGGTTGTACAGTTACCGTTTTTCTGCATCCTCGATTAATTTTTTACAAGCCGAATGGAGAATGAAATTTTGTTTATAGGAGCTGGTGTTTGGATCTGAGAATGACAAAGAAAAGATGAATTGAATTTTGCGCAAGAAATTATTATTATTTATCAATATTTCCTTGAAATAGCTCAGAAATTAAATATTTGGCGCTAGCAAAACACAATCATTTATGCTGATAGTTGGAGGCATCATTTTAATGTGCGAGAAAGATGCATTATCCATAAATAGCCAAAAAAAAACACGTTTGTTAAGAGGGTCTAGAAAGGTTGGTGGAGGGGGACAGGACCGGACTTGTGGCCGCGATCAAACTATAGAGGTGGGTAGGTCCGTAGGTGTGTGAACGGTATCGTTCAGCTAAAGAGAGAGAAAAGCGAAAAAGAAAACGATTATAATAAATAAATAACATTAATTTTTTTTTTTAAAAGAAATAAATAAATAAAAAACCGCGCCAGTTCTGGTGTTTAGATCTGCACTCTTAAGAAAACAGAAATGAGGCCACAAATAGTGTTATTTGGAGATTCAATAACACAGCAGTCTTTTGGATCAGCCGGCTGGGGAGCCGCTCTTGCTGACGCTTACTGTCGCAAGGTTTTCGCTTTTGCATTTCTTTACTAATCTCTTTGTTCAATTTTCTTTATGCTGATTTTGGTGATACCCAGCATTTTTATTTTTGGTTTCATGTATTGGGTTTTGCCTGTTTTGTTGTTTTGTAGGCTGACGTGTTACTTCGTGGCTATGGTGGTTACAATACTAGATGGGCACTGTTCTTGCTGCATCACATTTTCCCTCCGGTAAACAGCCTCCTTGTTTATTTGTTTCTTCATTTTGGTTGGCTTGTTATAGATGCTGACTATTTACTGTCGCCAAATTTCAAATTTTGTTGTGTAATGCCAACCGGGTTTGTTGAATTTTGCTATTTGGTGGTTGTTATTGCAGGACAATACAAACCCTCCAGTGGCTACAACAATTTTCTTTGGGGCTAATGATGCGGCTCTTTTTGGGAGAAATAGTGAGAGGCAGCATGTTCCTGTGGAAGAGTACAGGAACAATCTCAAAAGAATGGTTCAGCATTTGAAGGTTCAAATTTTGATCCTTTGCTAATGATTGAGCAACCCATTTGAGTTTTTCCAGTTTTTGTTCTTATCGTTTGCAGCATATTAATTCGTTGTTTGCAGAAACTCTCACCAACTATGTTAGTTGTTCTTATTACTCCACCACCAATTGATGAGGACGGGCGTATGGAATATGCAAAGTATGTTAGCTCTTCTCTTTATATTAACTGTTTAATAGCACATTCACCCAACTACCCGCAAACAGTAGAAAAACGGCAATGCTTTAATCATGATGGTTGCAGCACATGTTATTTTCTTTTGTGGCTATCAACAATTTGATATAATTTTGAATATTTCATTATTTTTAAGAGAAAATTTATACGTTGGCGTTCAAAAGATCTTCCATTTTTTTATTTTGTTTAAGATCCTTTTTTTTTTCTTTGGTAGTGAAAATCAGTCTCCGAATCTTTGGAAATTCATGGACTAATACAACATTAGTATGTTGAATGACTTAGACCACAAGTTTGAGCTTTCTCATACAGGAATCGTGACTTTGAAATCCCAAGTTTTAGTAGTACAATATTGTCATGTAAATGGAAATGCAACCTCTTGATCTCATTTTTGTTCATTATAGCCTAATCCTAGCAGTGACCAGTCTACTGCCACTATAAACCTCTGCCTCAACCTCCTATCTTTGCATTACTGCTTCCTTCTTTGTTTGTGCTGTTTCTCTACCAATGCTATCGCCATTGCTTTAAACTGCCATCTTGCTGCCTCTGTCATCTTCACCATTACCACAAGATGTTAACAGACATTCCCACTGCCATCAGGTCAGCAACACCCTGTGGCCTTGCCACGAGATCTCCTTCTTCCGTTGCTGCCACCTTAATTGTCAGTTCCAGTTCGTTCTGAAGGCTGTACAAAATCACTCTCTCATTTCTTATCAAACTTGCCTCTATTATTGCATTAGCGCTGTTTATGCATTTTTTTCATTTGAGCTGTTTATGCATTTTTTTCATTTGATCTATTTACTTCTTCCAGCTCGTGCCCACCATGCAATTTCTTATATTTATTTCTGTGGCCAATACATTTACGCTCTAACCCTTTGGTGTGATGGGAGGATACACCATTAGGTCAGATGGGCATCATTGCTGCTATGACCAATCAGTTTCACTCTTAACAAAAAAAAGCTCTTCTGTCCCCACCAACATTGCCTTTACCATCCCATTCTCATCCATGTATCATCACCCTTTCCAATGTTGCCACTAACTATCGGCAATTGACCGTGTTCGAAGCAGATCGAGATTAGGAATTACCTTGTTTAGATCCAAATACCTTCCAAGAAAGAGTTTTGCCCCACATAAAGAAATGGAGACATAAAGATGCCATTCCTTCCTCTTCTAATTGCTCTTTGAAATCCTTGGAGTGGAAAATAACCATGAATGGCCCAGAATCATCTCTGACTCCTGATTCTTAAGACCTCAAATCCTCAACACTTGGAACTTCAACCATGAAATTACTGTTGTTGTTTCTCTTTCTAAGGTATTATTAATGTGATATGTTACTTGGTATGTTTTATAATCGTGTTTGCAGATCACTGTATGGTGAGAAAGCTATGAAACTGCCTGAAAGGACAAATGAAATGACAGGAGTTTATGCAAGGCAATGCATTGAGACTGCTAAAGACCTGGGTGTTCTCTTTATTGATTTGTGGTCGAAGATGCAGGAAACAGAGGGTTGGCAGAAAAAATTCCTGAGGTTTGTGATTTGCAAAGCTTCTATTGGATTGTGGTCCAAAATGAGAATCTGACTGATTTTTGCTTAGTAAAACATATTTCCTTATGTTAATGTCTAGACTAGTCTAAAGTACTACAACAGTCTGGCTGAACAAAGTAGTAGTGTCACGTCTTTTACTGGAACTATATTCCCGATTGATGAATTTCTGTATGCAAGTACTTTATTACATGGATGACAAACCTAATGGATCTTGGACTTCATCTAGGAATACATAGATGACAAATCCAGTGGATCTTGGAAAGTCGAGACACCTGAGCCACGTCAAAGAAATAATGAATACAAGTGTAGGACTTATTATTAAGGGAAAGAAAGAGAATCCTGGTCTATTTGGTTTACTGGAGATGTAGATGCAGTTGTTTCATGGACTGTACTATTACCTCTGCAAGAGTGTACTGATAAGAAATATGATCTGAATATATTTGTTTCATCTTTCATAACAGTGATGGATTGCACCTGACAAAGGAAGGGAATGCAGTGGTCTACAAAGAAGTTGTGAAAGTTTTCAGTGTCACCGGGCTTTCTTCTGAAGAAATGCCATATGATTTCCCTCACCACTTGCAAATTGATGCAAAGAACCCCGAGAAAACTTTCCAACAACGGCAATGCTTGGCACAGCCCCTCTAGAAATGCTTCGATTTCTATCCCTAACTTTTAAATATCCTTGTATTTTGAAGACATTCTTTACTCAGAAAAGAAAAGAAAAAAAGACCGTAATTTGTTTTTTGTTTGGGTGCTCGTGCATTGTCCTTTCTCCTTAAATGAGAAATTCTTTTCCAATTATATAAAAGTAAATAGCCCCATAGAAACAATTTAACTAGTGTGGAAGTAGACGTCACAAACACCTAACATTATGGACTGATTGATTGGTCTCTATGTTTTGATTTCCAAAACTTTCATATTATCTTTTAGACTTGCAGATGTAAGCCATAAGTTGCGCTAAATCCTTTGAAAACATTATTTTTTACTTAAGCTGTTACATTTAAAGCTTTTTGTTTGTTTAATTGTGATTAAAGAACACCAACTGCAAAATTAAGGCTAATAACAAATGCTTAGCGTTATCACTGCTAATCCGTACTAAAAGTAGTCTTTAATGTAGATTGATTTTTATTTATTTTACCATGATCATAATTGTGTTTCTGAGCCTTAAGACCGAATTTACCATTAAATTTATTTTTTTAATGACTCACTGAATTTTGATATTAATACGAAAGAGTAAATTAAGTTGTTAAGGTTTTGTTTGAAAACCATTTCCGTTACAAATAACTATCACTCAATTACTTTAGATAATTTGTAATTATCTAAAGTGAATCTCAGTCGAAGCTGTTTTGCCAATTTATTTTGACTGATTTACCCTCGTTTATTTCCTTTTCCTAATGTCCCGTCAAAAATGTACTATCAATCGTTGACGAAATCAGTTAAGTTGACTTGATTATGTTTTTAAAGTTATTATAAGTCCTGTGTATACTCCTCATGATATTATTACTATTTATGTAAGAATAAATATTAAGTAAAAATCCCATAGATAAATGAGTTTATACCGAAAACAATAAGATTTTTACTGATGCGAATTAAGGATAATCAACATTCATTTATCTGCCCAAGAGGAAATTCTTCACTTAAACATATTCAGTTAGTATAAACAAAAATGGAATAATATACAGAAATAGAACTTTTTAAAAGAAAAAGAAAAGGAGGGAGGGTTAAGATAGACATTTGATTCTTGTGCTACAATTTATTTTAAAATGTTAAATTAAATAAAAAGTTAAAAAGAAAGAGAGAGCCATAAATATGTTAATTAAGAGGGGCTTTATGGTCAAGAGAGCTAAGTAATGCTAAACGATTCTGACCATGGGATTAATCATAATGAACGATCATGATTAACTTTGATTATAAATGCCTTCCCGTATGCTCACCTATTAAGCAGCTCAAAGTTGACAGTTCGAAAAAGCTCAAACATTTTCTTGATCAAACTTTTTGCTGCATGTTGTCATGGAGCTAGACACAAAGCTAAGAGACCAAACACATCATCATGCAGGCCAACAACAACCAATATTCTTGTCTGAAAATTACATGAAACCTGAGCTACCTTTTGAAGTCCCTTCGTCAAAGGGTAGTACTATAACTAATTATCTTCAAGATTTTGATCACCACCACCATGATCTTGACGATGATGATGGTCATCATCATCCGTTCATTAATCTCAACGGATCCTCCTCAACAAACCATTTTTCTGTGCAAACTCCATGCTTTGAATCTCTTGATGCTTTCCCATACAATTACTCATCGTCATCAAACTTTGATTTTTATGAGTGCAAGCCATTTGCTGATCACAATTACAGTAGCGGCAATGGTCAAGTGGTGGACAATTTCCAGAGTGGAGTATACCTAAATTATCATCAGCAACAGCCAGAGAACGCCGTCGATATTTTGGGATCCGATCATCATAGCCACACGCAATTAGACTTTCAAGAAATGAAGCCTGTAAATTTTCTTGTTCCCGATGAAGTTTCATGTGTAAGTGCTGGTAATGGTTACCATAAGAAAGCCGGCATGAACAAGAACAATAATAGAGCATATCACTCGGTAAGAAAGACGATGAAAATTGGTAAGAAGTCCAATGTAGTGAAGGGACAATGGACTATTGAAGAAGACAGGTAATTTAATTTTGAAGTTTTTGCATGGTTAATTTTTACATTTAGTTTCCTAATTTTTCAAATAAGAACTGATGATCATGTGTACATGTATAGGCTATTGATTCGGTTGGTCGATCAGTTTGGGATAAGAAAATGGTCTCATATTGCTCAGATGTTGCCTGGAAGAATAGGCAAGCAGTGCAGAGAGAGATGGCACAACCATTTAAGGCCTGATATCAAGGTAAATTAACATTTTAGTCCCTCAAATTTATGATTATTTATCATGAATGTACAATTTATTAATTTGCAACTTTTGAAAAAAAAAAAAAACATTATGCAGAAGGAGACTTGGAGTGAGGAGGAAGATAAGGCGCTTATAGAGGCGCATGCAGAGATAGGAAACAAATGGGCAGAAATTGCAAAGAGGTTGCCTGGAAGAACTGAAAATTCAATCAAGAATCATTGGAATGCAACCAAGAGAAGGCAATTCTCGAAGCGAAAATGTCGTTCAAAATACCCAAAAGCCTCTCTTTTACAAGACTATATCAAGAGCTTGAACTTAGATGCAGCAAGCTCTTCAAAACACCCTAGAAAAAACTCCTCTAATGGTAATGCTAATAATAAAAGCAAAGCAGCAACCGAGAGTAGTAGTCCTCCGGCCGCCGCTGAGCAAGACTTTTGCGCTAGTGATCGTTTGGTTCCGGATTTTGATTTCAATGAGGTCCCGGATTTTGATTTCGATGACAAGTTGTTTCATGAGAATTGTAGCATTGATTCTCTAATTGAAGAAATGCCTTGTGCTCCGGTTGTTGATCATCAGAAAAGTATGGACATGGAGGTGCCACCGTTGGATGTGCCTCCAGTGATGGACTTTGAAGCGAAGAAGGAGCTGGATTTAGTGGAAATGATCTCTCTAGCAAATCTTTGATTAACTATTGTTACTTCTTTAACTAGGATTTGAAAGATTCTTACTTTGTTGGTTTTACTTTATTTTTATTTTGTTTTAGCGTACTTTCAGTTATAATTATATAATCTATAGAATAAAATACAAATTAAAAAAATTGTATCAAATATTGATTTGTGTCGTGTAAACTTTCTTTACATGTATCTGAAAAGTCTTTTTACATTCTTTGTCGAAATTTTGAATGATGTTTTCTCAAATTCTTGTATAATTCATATTATTATTTTGTTATTATGGTTTTGACTTTTAAGGTTGTTGTAATCTTAATTCTTACCATAGCCTTAAAAAAATTTTTGTTAGTATATGAGTATTAACAACAAAAACTAAATTTTTCATAAAAGCAAAATATAATAAAAAATTAAAGGTTCTAACAAATCAGAAATAAGATACAAAAATATAAGCTCCTATAACAAAGTATAAAAGCAGCAAGAATAAAAGGAAAAATATGTTAATTTTTTATTGATCAAAGTGATACACACTGATCAAGAGTTGTACAAAAAATTATAAAGAAATAAATGAAAGAATAATCTCATCAATTCATCAAGAAAATCTTTAAAAACTTTCTTTAGTAATATTTCCAAGTAAACTTAAAACCCTTAAATATCTAATTAATGCTTCACACTATAAATTCAGATGTTTTGAAACGGCACTATAGGAGTAATCCATGCACGTCTGAATGAACTCCATTTTAAAACTTTCGAGTAATTCGTTCTGGTTCTGGGTTTAATTGAAAACAAATGAAAGTTTTGTATAAATATGAAAACTTTCATTCTATAAATTAATTTTCCAATTTTTACTTTTATTCTGTTACGCTTTGAAAATATCAAAATTATCCTCGAATTAAATATTCGGTATTATCATTTTCTTTTCTTTCTACAATCATAAAAGAAATTTTTACATATTAGAACTTAGTTCAAGCGATTGCTAAACTTATTATATGAATAAATAAAGACAATTTTTTAAGAAATAATTGAACTTGTTCATATTAATGAATAGAGGTTTTTTTTTTTCCTTTTTTCTCATTTTATTCCGTGGGATATTTGATTGAACAAAAATTTTTCTTTATAATCTATAATCATATGTTGACTCAATAGAGAAATTTAATTGTAAAAAAAAAGATTCAAGATTTAAATTGATAAGATTGAGAAAATAAAATTAAAGTTTATACTTTATAGTATGAAATGTAATGAATGAATGTTAAGAGTAATATATTTTTATTCAATTGAGTATAATTATTCTTAATTGTAAATTCAATCAGCGGCATTTTAGTAATATAAATATTAAATATGAAATGTTGAAAATAAATTTTAAAGTGTAAATTAGTTGCACTTTTGTTGTAATATTCATGAGTCACTAGTATCGTAATACCTAATGAGCCACTCAATGGGCCTACTTACCCATGTCTACAGGCCAGCATCATGAAGAAAGAGTTCTAACGGCTGGCCTCTCGAATCACCGTCTTGCTTGTGGGTTGCAGACTAGTAGCTTTTTTTTTTTTTTTTCGATTTTCCAAGGCGAAATGAAATTAAATAAACGGGCAAAATTACATTTCCAATTCAAACGAGGAACTAGCGAGATGAAGCGTTGAGGCTCAAACCAAAAGGAAAACATACAATTAAGGGATCGAAAATTATTCGATCTCAGAGCAGCTGATTTGCTACCGGTATAACTGTGGCGAAATCAACAGAAGAATGTATCATCTCAAAACTCAAAAGAAAGATAAAGAAAGAAACAGAAAGAAAAGAGATTACAAAACCAAAAAACTAATTAAGTTATTGACCTGACCTAAAAACAAGTTCTCAATGAACAACTTAAATTTTATCAACTAACAACTCAAACTGCCTGGTAAAATTTCTCCACAACAAATTTAAGCAGTCTTTGCCTCTGGCTTAATGCGCTTCACCCTTGAGTACACGAAAACTCCAGCAAGAGCAATCCCAGTGCCTGCATCAATATCAGGAAAAAAACTATTTTCATAATTATAAAAGAAAAAATTAATGCAGACATGAACAGGATATTAAAAGTGTAAATTCAAATGCAATGTTATCATACCAAGGGCATTGATAGGTGAGACTGGAGTTCGGAAGAACAGGACAGAGCTCACGATGACCACCACCCTCTTCACACAATTGCCTACTGAATGGGTAACAGGCGATACCCTCTGTAATATCATATAAGAGACCTGCAAGGTCCAATACAAATTTTTAGCAAGCATAAATGATTTATGCTTTTTAAAAAGGCCATGGCAAATTTGATTATTTTCATTTTCAACAAGTTCAATTTCAAAGGATGCTTCAGCTTTGAGTTGAATATGAACTAAGGTTTAAGAGCTTACACATCACATGAAATACATCCGATATGAATTTAGGAACAAAAAGGGAAATCCCAAAGAAATTCTGAAGGCCTCACCTGCTGATAAGCATGGTAACAGAGTGCAGCAAGAAGTGACCTTACATAAACCTCTTTAAGATTCAAACCCTGTCATGCAAGATAGTGAATCAGATGCCAACTTGGACAGCATACATTTTCAAGAAAAGCCAAAAATTTAGTAACTAAATCAAGTTTAGCTATTTAGCAAAACTCACAGCAGACTGAAGGTATGCAGGGGTAAACGTGACACCTTCCATAAAGAGAGTCACAGGGATCATCAGGATGAAAGACATGACTGTTATTATCGAAAACAGGGTGATATTGTCCAAAGCTTCCTGTTAAACATACGAAACTATATTTATGCACGAATTCAAAGAGGAAAATGTACTAATACACATTTCACTTATGCAACTTCTGATTAAATTGGTCAGTATCAATCGTGAAAAAAACTCAACGTATTATAACCACAACTACCAAACCATGCTCATTAATTCACGTAAATGTGGACAATGTAGATTACCTCTTTATTCACCATGACCTTTTTGCTAAGGACATTACGAGATTGGTTTGTCAAATTAGAAGCCATTGCACTCCAGAAACCAGCCCTGTTCCGCAAACCAAAAGAAATAAAGTCATATTAGATCAAATAAAAAAAAAAATTTGTATTGACTATTCTGCCAAGAGAGAATTGGTATCATACAAATTGGCCTCCCTCAAAAAAACAAAAATCTTTTTGGAAGCAATAATTGGAAACACAATGAATATAAAGTTCTTACCAATTAAAAGAAACCTCAGTAACTGATGCAAGCGCAACACCACCCATAATAGGTATTAGAGAACCAACCACCCAGATAGTGGGCAACTGTATCAGCAAGATCATAATGAGAATCAACAATAAGCATCCAATAACATGATGCAACGAAATGTGAATTTATTGTTCCAGTATAAAAACGCAGGCATATATACTTATGAACGGAAAAAAATTCCTGCTTATTAATTTAATCTGCATCCATATCCAGCATACCTCCCCTAGAAACATAGCAGATAGAAGAACAGAGAAAAATGGCTCCGTGGCCTTAATCGTGTGAGTGAATGAAACGGCCACTTTCCCAAGACTCATATTAGTAAAGAGGTTGCCCAATGTGTGCACCAATGCAAGCGGCAAAATAGCTGCAAGCTGCCAATACAACACACGATAAGCATCAACTAAAAAATAAGGTGGAAAGGAAAAAATCATCCAACAAGATCATCAAGTACCTGGGCGCCGCTAACTTTTGGTCTATAAAAATTAAAAGTCCACATCAACAAAACCAGTACGGTCCCCACACCAAATTGGCAAGTCGTTACAGTTACTGGAAAGCGATAAACCTTCAGCACCTGTTCACAATCAATTAATAATCAGTTCATCTTTCTCCAAATTCTAAATAATTTCGCTTGCTAAATCGTAAAAAAAACCAAAAACGTAAAATATAAATCCTAGAAATTGAAAAACAAATATATAAAAAAAAATTAATTAAAAATCGGACCTGTTTGTTGTAAATATTGAAGAAGATATTGAACAAGTACCACAGGCCCATCAGCAGGAGAATTTCTAACTTCCTAGCCAAGTCAGCCGCCTTCTGTTCTTCACCGCCGGCGCTCTCCGGCACGGCCGTGGCCGCAATAGTTTGAAAACGGCCTCTGGCATCGGGATCCCGCAGCTGCACGGCTGTCCAAGGCCGGAACATGGAGGAAGGAGTGGAAGAGAGGGACCAGGATCGGCGGCTAGGCGGGAACGCAGAGGGAGAAGAGGAAACGACATTGGAATCGTGTCGTTTGGAACAGAGAACGACGTGGCCGAGCCCAGGGTTCGTAGATAATTTTCGAGGCTTAAGAAGAGGAAGAGTGGGGTTAGCCGTGAATGCAGCAGCGCTTTGCATATTTTCGAGATCTGAAAATGAAATCAAATCGACGCGAAGAGAAGCAAAGCGCTGCGTATTTGAAAATGAGAGAGCGTTTTCAGTTGGCGACTTGGCGTTGGAGAGTCCGCCCAAGTGCGGTTGGTGTAACAAACAGCTAGTGTATTTGAAAATCATTTGGCAATTCGATTTTTACTTCTTCTTCTTCTTCTTTCCCACCCTTTTTTCTTTATTATTAATAATAATAGAAAAAGTATCGCACCAGCCGGCACGGATATTCTAATTGTGTGAATTGTTAAGTTACTTTAGTTATTCTAACAATAATTTACAGTTCTCATTAAATGAAATGAAGTAAAAATAATATTAAAATAATAAAATTTATTATTTTTTTATGGGTAATGTAAGTTACAATAAAAGTAACTTAATTGTGATCGCGGATTATTTTATTTTATTTATTTATTGATTTATTTCTGGAATCTTTTAGTTAAAAGTGAGTATTTTTTTTTTTTTTTGGCTGGAGACGTGGAGTGTGTCAGAAATTCAGATCGTACAAATTAAAGAAGAAAGTGATGTGAAAGTAGATCTTTCAATACGACTTATGAGTGCGGGGTTGCAGCACTTTAGTAGGTAGAGGTGTGTCCCGTGTGGCTCAAGATCTTAAGCTGGATTTTAAAGGCGTAACGCACCCATTGCCCATTGCCTATTGCCCATTGCCCATCCATACCTGACCAATTTGACAATTATACATTGATACTCTTCAAATGCAGTTACAATGCTTGGGCCTACAATTTAACACTTAAGTTAGCAATTATCCACATTAAGAAGGAGTCGGTTACATTTGATTTTCAAGACCGTTCTTCAATTTTAACCAACCAAGATCATTTAATCAGATTTAAAACTGGCAGTAAGTTTAACTAGAAGGTAAGACAAAATTAGAATAACGAAATTACTGGTCTTAAGCTCATCAGGTGAACTGAGTAGTTAATTCTCTCAAAGAAAGAAAGAAGAGGAAAGAGAATTATTTTCCGAAGGCAGAGAAAGACAGCAGCAGTTTCAAGTTTTATTATGACACGCGGACTCAGTTAGGCCTTCATTTATCATCATGGCTTCTTAAGCAACATAAGTTGTCTTTTGGGAATCATCTACCCAAATGTTAATTAACACATATATAATAAAATAAGACATGTTCCATCAACCTTCTTCAAGAATTTTTTTCATAAAAAGATCTTCACGCAACATCTAAGTTTGTCTAAATGATGATATTAACATTATAATTTAAACTCATTTTTTCCCTTCTGGATAATGAAAACTGCAAATGCTTAGATACACGCCAAAACACAATACATCTTCAGGACAAGTATACTTCAACGCTTGCTGTCCTCATTACCTTGCAGACGGGACAAACGCCTATAAGCCCTTCGCAGTCTTTACACAAACACAAGTGTCTGCATGGCAAAAGCAATATAGAAACTTCCTCGACATTACAAGCTCTACAAATCATCTGCATCTTTGTGGAACTTGAATTTCCAGAACCAGCTACAACGCCAAGATAATTCAGATTCGTGCAAGAGGCTGCATCATCTACCTCACTATCCCCACAACCCTCCTTCACATGCAAAGCACCTTGTGCCATGGCCTGCTTAAGATTGTTCTTCAACGCATTGACTACAGACTCGTTATATTTTGCTTTGTAGTGCCAAGATTGAACTTCCATGCTAACCTGCTTTATTTTTGCCACTAGTTCCTTGTTCTTGCGGTTCATGTCCTCTATTTCCATCTCCTTTCCATGTAGCTTCCTTCCAATTCCTTTTTCTATGGCACTGAGAAAAGAATATGTGTGTCTTTGCTTCATTTCCCTTACACCCTTTATCATGTTTCCTTCCTGTATCAAATAAACCAAGTAAGAACTGGCTGCAGAAGCTATCACTCAGAATACATGGAGCCTTGCAGACTTAACATATAATGTCATGACCAATCATTGACCTATGTTAACTACTTTAGCTCAGACCTTCAAGGGTTTGAAGAAACAGAAGCATCAAAATTATCCTTTTGTCATATGGAATAGATTATCACCTGAATTCTCATGTATTGATCAAATTCTTCCTTCTGACGCTCAATCTCCAACTTAAGATTATCGTCAAGGGACAGTACATGAGGAATTGCACAAGAAATATTTTCGCACACAGAAGTAACAGAAGAATTGTGTTCATCATCCTCATTCGAAAGTCTAAGACCAGTTGATACAGGGTTTGGATTCACAACGCTACAATGCTGAGCACCTTCAGCTTGATGCAATTTATCATTCAAAGATATATGATGCTTTTGCTGTCTGGAAATAGATTCAACCTCCCTGCTTCTTTTAACTGGCCACTCCACTGTAGTTGCATGCTGATTCCCCGTGAATTTTGAGGGACCAACACTGCATCCAACTGGAACAGAGACAGATTGCAACATCCTTAGATCAACTATAGAACACTTTGGAGAAGGAAAAACACAAACTACATTAAATAATATATAAAGTGAAAGAAACAAGATTTGAAGGCAAGAATGCAAACTGAAATTTGTAGCCAGAAAAGCATGATGACCGATGGCAAACATAACAAAGACAAGGAGAATCACTAGATGATGAGATAGCATGACCCAGCAAGGAGAAAATGATGGAGAATAAAAGCAGAAAAGTGAATGAGATTTCCTAAACAAATTTATCATTCAACAAAAGATAGTTACCCAGATTCAGTTGGTTCATGGCATGGTATGCAAAATTCAATTGATAATGCATTCACAATGCCGCATCCCTTACTTCTACTGACATGCTGCAGAGAAAATGAAGCTAATGGTCTTACTGTTGAGGCAATAATTTTTAACCAATAAACCAGAAAAAAAGTATAAGCATATGCGTTTAAGAATAATCAAAATTAACCAGACTCCTAAAAGTGATGTCATCCAAAGCGGTCACTAAATGAAGAGGCTTCCTAGAAACAAAAACACGCACCCAGTATAAAATGTCAGCAATTACCACCACTCACATTCCAATTGCAAAATTTATGATGGACCAAATCAACAGTTAGTTTTTATCTCTGTCGTACTCATTGCAATCACCAATAAATATACTCACCATCTCCAAATAACTGCAGCTGCGGCAATGCATTTGAATTGAATTGGAATGGATTATCTGCGAGATAACCAGGAAGCAAGACATTGTTGTTCTCACCTCTGAACATTTTTCTAGCCACAACCAAAAACACATGATTTTCATTATGCGATTATCGCAGGCCAAAAGAACTTTACCATACGTGAAAACAACCAAAATAAAGAACATATTAATTTGAAACAACAGGCGCAGAAGCTCACAAATGCCTGACACCCAGCCCAGAGAAGCTGAAAGCACCCCTCAGCTAATGCAGCTATTTAATCAAGTCAAGATGGCATTTTTCTTTGTATAATTTTCCTCACTTTCTTACCAGCCAATCAGACATTGGAGTTAATGGGAACCCACGACTCCCATTCCCTCAAAGAAGCGAACTTTGTCATAAAAATCAAAACTTTACAAAAAGAAAAAGACAGTGGGTTCACAATAAACCAAAAACGGAACAAATAAACACTAAAACATAAATATGAGAGGAACGGCTAAAGATGATCAAAACAAATACCTCAAGGCTGATGGGAATGGAGCAAAAACCGATGCAAAGAAGAAGAAGAAGACAAAGGAGTTGCTAAGAGGAAAGAAAAAGAAAAAACATCATTGATATTGATGATGATGGCGGGTGGGGGTTGGCGATGATATAGATGAAAATACAAAAATATGGGGAAAAAGAAAAGAATGGGGTGAGTGGTTGAGGTTAAGGCAAAGAAGAAAACCAATGAATATGAAATTGATTCCTTGTCCTTCCATTTGTAAAATTGTACCATTACTTCTTGTTGTTGGCGTAGTTGGTGTTCGTGTTGCTGTTGCTGTTGTTCTCTTTCACCTCGTCAGCTTTCTTTTCGTTTTCCCTCCCACCAGTAATTTCCCTCTTTTTTCTATTTTACCTATTTTTTTTTTTGGTCGGATTGGGTGTCGATTGACCAAAATGGGCTTTGTGTTTGAGAATCTTTCTAAGAGATGCAAGGTTGGAATTTTGGAATTTTGGATGGTGCGTGAGGAAATAATCATTTGCTTTTCTTGTTTTGGAAGTTGTTTGAACCATATTTTTTCCTGGCAGCTTTTATATAATTGTGCCCTTGTTAATGCTTTTGTAATTATTTTCTACAGACATTACAATATGGGTTGATATTGCCAATTTTTCAAATTCATAAAATTATAAAAATCTATCGAATATAATACAAAAATTCACACCTAACATATATATATATATATATATATATATGTGTGTGTGCGTGTGTGTTCACATATATTATTTTTACTTATTATTTAACCTAACAGGATCATAATTTCCACTGTTGCTCCCAATTTATTTATGGATTCCAACCTCAAGTTTTTTATTTTTAACACAATAAATTTTACTATATCAAACTATATAACACCTGCCACCTAACACCATACTACATATGGCATAAGTTTATAAATATGTTCGAACAAAAATTAATACATTTGACATTTTTTCAAAAAAGAATCGGTAAAGTAGTTGACTCAATAAGGATCTGCTTTCCCCTACAGCTTTTATCAATTCAATTTTTACCATGTCAAAAGTCCAACGAATTATTTAACTAGAAGAGAGGTATACTCTAGTAGGAAACTGTTTCATTTAAACCATCTACTTAGATAAAAGTTAACAAAGTATTTAATTTAAGCTTTAGTTAATATTCTTTTTCTTTATTGGAAATGAGTTTTAAGTAAGTTGATAGATATTCTATGGAAAAAGATTTTCAATGCATGGAAATTGAATTCTACTCAAATAAAATAGTTAAGAGTGTTATAAAAAAATATTAAAATAAAATTTTACTACTTATTTAAAGAGTTACGTTAATAAAAAGAGTTTTGAAATATGCTTTATTAAATAATAAGAAGCACTATCTTATTTGAATAATTTTATTTAGAAAGTATATTTTAACCTTTAATGTAGTTTTATATTAATTTTTATCTCATAGTTTACGAAGAGAGAGAAATGTTATAACGCCTATTATTTTTATTAAAAAAAAATAGATTAAAATAATATATTTTTATTTGAAGAGTCTTTTCGGATATCACTTCTTTTTTAACTATTTTATTTATCGGACTATATCATCTCCTTATATGAGTTCTTTTGATATTTAACAGATCTTATGTCATTTGTCTTTTAGTATTAGTATATGATTTTTTAAAATTTATTAACTATCAATCACATTAATGAATTTTACTTACGAGAAGATCATGATCCTCAATTTATCATATAAATAAGTAAATAAGTATTTAAATAGTTCAATTAAAAGAGTATTTTTGTGATGCTCTAATTACGTTGGACTTGATTATAAAAACTAACAATAAATCAACTTGAATTGATAATTTAAGCTAACTCTTTAATTATCTGAACACATAAATAGGCAATTTCCTTCTTCAATCCACTTATCTTGAATTAATAAGGAGTAATGTTACACATTTTAAATTTTTTATTTTAAATAATCATCTTAAATAATGTGTCATTCATCAATTGATTGGTAAAATTAAAGTGAATTAATTATATAATCTTACCAACTAATTGATGAATGATATATTATTTAAGATGATTATTTAAAATTAAAAATTAAAAAATGTGTAACATTATTGATTCACATGAGGCATGGACTAAGTCACTCCTTGCACAATATCCCTCTAAACCCTTTTAATTATTATTATGTTTCTTCTTACTGTTGGTGGATTCGACATGGAGACCAACCGATCATCTAAATTAGGAAAATAAATTATGGATTAAACAAATTAAAAGGGTTTGAGGAGCGAGAATCAAGAGGTCGAAGAGCGTATACGTAAAATAAAAAATGTCGCTGCAGACAAGGCAGCAGAAATGGCTCAGCTCAGTTATGTAATGGTGAATCTTTGCTGTCTCACCATCTCACGGGCTCATCTCACCACACTCAACATAACCCATGTGGGTTCCACTCGGCTTTGTTTCTGGCTCACGTTACGTGTTGGGTTCAGTTGCTTATTGCTAATTATGCCATACCGATACTCATTCACGGCTCTGCAGAGTGGCATACTACAACGAGAGCGAAAGCTCCATAATGTAATTCACGGACATGCCCACACGACAGCTTCAGCCTTCAGAATTCAGACCTCAGAAATCAGTAGTAAAAAGAGATCCGCGCATGCATGTTTTAATTGTTAAATATCTACTTTTTGTTTTAGACACGATCCTTGGGTGTGAATTTTATTCTCACCAGAGACGTAATCAAAATTTTTTTTTTTTTAATTTATAAAAAAATGCAATGCAATTTATTTTTATGGGCCTCATTTTTCAATCTGTCAAAAACAAGTTCAGGCCCAATAGCCACCTACATCCAGAAGCGCTCTCAAGTCTCAACCCATCAGGCCATCATCATCAATTCATTATATCACACAATTCCAAAAGGCGCCACCCTCCCTTTGAAGGAACACCAGGTATCATACTGCTGATACGTGGCATTCATGGATTAAATCTTAAGATACTCAACGGCCAACGACTGACCAGAAGACCGCGTAGCAATAGCCACGTTTGAGGCCAGAAATGCGGCGTGAGTTTCCACTTAAGGAGAGAAACAAAGATGAGAATATTCCACGTGTAAATTTCTCATCCATTATCAAGAAAAAAAAAAAAAACACATGCACCAATCCAAACACCCTAAAATATCTATCCTCCCATAATTACCCCCGCATCTTCCCCTTTACCAAACCAACAGAATGGGGCTAATTATGTAACATCAATTTTTAACAACACGGATAATGTCTACAAACCGTTAAACCAAAAAATAACCCGCAGAGGGGAGCGAACAGCCCAAGTTCCTAGCAGTTCTCATTCTCTCTTTCGCCGTTACGCTCGCTCATCAGATTTGAAGAGATTGTAAATTGTTAGAAATAATAAAAATGCATGCTTATAATTTAAACAGTATTAAATTTTCTACTGAATTTAATGCGACGAGGAGGAGGAGGTGTTTAAGTTGTAATAATTCTGTGGATTTAGAATACGGAAGGAGAAGACGAGTTGGTTGGGGTTGTACAGATCTTACGAGAACGTGCGGGATTGTAGCCTGTGTTGGCGGCGGCGGAGGAGGAGAGAGACCGAGTTCGAGTTCGAGTGCGAGTTCGTTTTTGTATCGGAGCCAAACTTATGCACTCTTGAAGCAGCAAATGGAGGTCGCTGCCAAAACTGAGGTTTGGTATCTACTGCATTGCTTTTTGTAATTCTGTCATTTTTAACGTGTTTCGCAATATTAGCACGTTCTTTATTTTGTTGTACTTTTTAAGGAGGCGCTCGCCGTTTTCGTGTTTGTGCTGCCGAGGATGATTGAACTGGTTTCTTAATGAGTTTGTTGTGTTGATTTCAGGATTACAAAGAAGCGGCAAGAATACGAGATTCATTGAGATTATTTGAGGAAGAAGAGCCGATTTTTCGACTTCGGAGGTTAATGAAAGAGGCAGTTGCTGAGGAAAGGTTCGAGGTACCCAATTGCGAATGATTAACTGATATAACTGTATGTGGTTTTCTATTCATGTTTATGATGATTGCTAACAAAATCTATTAATGCAAAGCGTTAGGCAGCCATTATTTTGTAATGATATTTGTGTGGCTAGCTACTCTTTATAATGGATTACAATTTTTTAATGATATTGTTCGGTTTTGAGAGATATGATGGGTAATTGTTATCTGCTACGATATGGTAGTGCTTTGACGTGTGTTATCGGTTTCGTGTTTACCAGCTTCCTGATGATTTGTTCTCTGTTATTGAATTCTTTGCCAGGATGCTGCTAGGTTCCGTGACAAATTAAAGGAAATAGCACCATACTCTCTCTTGAAATGTTTGAGTGATGCAACAACCTCGGTACGAAAAGATCCAATTTATTGTTGCAAATATTGCCTGCTGTCTGAAGGGCTATGTGATTTGTTTTAGCATGTGTTATCCAAAATTTTTATACCTGGGATATCCGTCTTTTTGATAATAATCTGTTTAAGATATGCTACCAGCAATGTATCTTAGTCTGTGTAAGTTAGAGGCCTTACTGAATTCTTGATGGACCAGTTTTTGGCATATGATGATTTTTCAGGGGATAAGGGTTCAAGTTAGAAGTGTGTACATTGAGGGCCGCAGTCAACCTTTGAAGGGGCAGTACTTTTTCGCATATAGAGTAAGAATTACCAATAACTCTGATCGTCCTGTTCAACTTCTCAGACGGCATTGGATAATCACCGATGCGAATGGAAAAACTGAAAACGTCTGGTGAGTTAGTCTTCTTATTTTCTTTCCAGTTTATCTTTTCTTTGTCTTATGGGCATGATAAGATAATAGAGTTTCTCCCTGCTTTTCCCTCTCTTTCCATATGAATTTGGTATCTCTTATGTTTTTTGCAGGGGAGTTGGAGTCATTGGTGAACAGCCAGTTATACTTCCTAGTACCAGTTTTGAATACTCTTCAGCATGCCCTTTAAGCACTCCGAGTGGGAGAATGGTAAGATAGGATAATTTTGCATTCCTATCTCCTTTAATCCCACTGTAGTTATGGATTATAGAGGTTAGATTTGATGTCTTGTTTTGACACAAAGTTTTCCTTTTAAACCAAGTTGGGCGAGATCCAGCATGGCCACATGTCATTGTAATCCAGTTTTTTTCCTATGATTTTTTAATAATTTTTTTAGGGTGAGGTTTAATACATTCTCAATGTAATCGAAAATGACAGATGAGTGTTGCTGTCTTCTCAACTTAAAATCTATATTTTATTCATCAACTCTGTTCTTGCTGCTGTTTGTTATATATGTTTTTGCCATACCTTAAAGCCAAGATCATATTATTGAAAAATATCCAAGAAATTTAAAAATGTTTCATTGGATTGCAATGCAGGAAGGTGATTTTGAGATGAAACATGTTGATAGGGTAGGTTCACAAACTTTCAATGTGGCGATTGCACCATTTTGTCTATCCACAATGGGTGACGACATTGATTATTTTTAAAACTGGTATTACGCGTCTCTGTGGAGGTGTTGAGGCGCCATATCCCTGTCATGGTTGATTATTTTCAGAATTATAAGGCAGTGCATTGCAAATTTGCAATATGCAAGTGTAATTATTGGTCTATAATCTCTTCAATTGTTTCTCTGTAAGGGTCATATGTAACAAACTTTCAAAAGAAATCAATGATTAATATGTAGATTATAGCCTCTACTGACTTCTTTCTTTCTCTCAATGTAGGGGATGAAATTCAAACATCCCTAAAGTTGTATATGAAACCACATGGCTAATTATAATTCTCGAGCATACGATGTGCACTACAAATGAATTTTCTGCTTTTGTTTGCCACTATTACTGTGTCTAACTGGTAATTTGGTAGATCTCAACATTAGTCAACAAGTCTTATTGAATAATTGGCAAACATGTAAAGGTAAAAATGAATTTATACATGTACCACAGCTTATTTCAAAGTGTTGCATTTTCATTTCATGGATAACTTCCCAGCCTATTTGGACCTTCCTTTAAAATGCTCTTGAAGTGGCCCTAGGCATCGTTGCCATTTTTCTAATATCTGATTCCGTTATCCTCATGAAAATTTGTAATAAATGAAGCTTGAGATAGAGATACATTTCCTCAGCAACCACAACCAAACAAAGCACAGGGTGTAAGTTTGTTGCTTCGGATGGTTCTTGGTTGTTTCCCTTGCTTCATCTGCATGCACAGTGATTTGTCCTTTGCTATACATCATTAATTGCTTAAAACAAAATAATAATAATAATCATATTGGGCCTGCCATT
The DNA here is from genome assembly GCA_025617385.1 of Murraya koenigii. Classification (NCBI taxonomy): domain Eukaryota; kingdom Viridiplantae; phylum Streptophyta; class Magnoliopsida; order Sapindales; family Rutaceae; genus Murraya; species Murraya koenigii. Next base: position 3,854,493 of record CM046811.1, read on the forward strand.
TATAATCTTTTTTTTTTAAAACTGACATACCATTGATCTATCTATTTTTTTAGTTGCTTGTTACCTATATCTTTGCATTATCAGCACCAAAGCCACCAATAATTCAGAAGTAAAACTGGCTTCCTTCATTCTTAGTTACAAAATATGAGAGGTATCTTTCTAACTCTCTCTCTCTCTACTAAATCACATGTAGAATCTATGTTTTGAGTTGTTACAGTTAATTTTTAATGTTCACAGAAAGAGTTCAGTGTGTGTGTGTGTGTATGGGGTGGTTCAATTTGAAAAGTAATGTAATTTGTATGGAGTACAAAAGCTCATGAAAGATATTTGCTGGGGTTGCCTAAGATTGTCATTCAATTTCGTAAAACTCTGTGCATCAACATGTTAAGAATATGTTAATACTAACCAGAAATTGGTGTTATGATGCTTTTAAAATTGTCACGCTGTAGTTGAGTGGTGGTTTCATCTTGGCAGCTAGCTCATGCTTTTGTAATGTTATAACCAAATATGATCGGCCGTATAAAACTAATGCTCCACTTTTCCTCATGCTTATTATGACTCCCAGAAAACTTGCTTTGAGTGCTAGCTTGGGAAGGCAAATCAAGTTGGAGACTGAGTTTTTGTCTCTTCATATAAACATGGGTTCTTCTTTTATGATCTTTTAAAAAATTACTTGAGAAAATAAATTGCTTGGTTTTTGCCAGCTGCTACTAAAAGACTACTGGCTCCACTCCATCAAGGTTTTTTATGGCTTCAGGAGGTAACGTTTTTGAACAACACGTTGTTGATTGTTGTTCCATTTTTGTTAATTTATAATGCTATTATTAGCGAATTCCCATTTTCTTGCTTGAATATACTATGCATTGCCCACTTTGGTGTCTTCCTTGATGGCCAAGTTTGTTTGAACATTTACACGTCATAATTAACTTACTATGAGTTTAAAGTGCACGTATTCAAAATAAAAAACAAACGTATTCAGATTGATCCATTTTGTTTAATTTCTTTAATATGGTTGGAATCCTACAATATAAATCTTAGAGGAAGGGTTTCTTTTCTGCTGCCGACTTGTCACTTTTTCATCTTTGATGTTTCTTTTGGTTTCTTTATTCTCTGTTTTCTGTTCAAATCGTGAAAGTGAAAAGCCATTAAAGCCGGTGATATATGTGCGCGTTGTGTTTTTACCTTTTTTTTTTTTTTGTAAATTGTGATACAATATATGGATCTGACGTTCTGTTACAAAGCTGGTGGTGAGGGTGGACAATTAACGTGTGTGACCTCCAGTGTCGTGTAATTTTCATTTTTCAACCCCATACCACTGCCACCATCATGCAAAACGACGCGCTTCACGCTTAGTTGTACTTTTCCAATTTTACATTTCCAAGTTCACCCCCCGCCCCCACTCTCAGTTGGGGCCCATTATATAACCCCCACGCTACTGCTAGCTTAGCTTTTGCAATGCAACCAATGCACAAAAGACACGTTGCTCTCAGAAACACAAACGGAAAACGTAGTTAGTTACCAAATTACCCAGGCTCGGTCCATCGCCCCAGGACCAGGAGTCATAATTGGGCCCCACTTCTTGGCCGTTTTTTAAAATCTCAGGTTTCAGCAAAAAGTTAACACCATGGTTGCTAATCAACAACCGAATCATGTCCCTTCTGATCCAGGCAATTAACCCAAATGGGTCAAAATGTGGGGGGGGCTTCATCATTGATAATGGTACCTCACTTTACCTCATCATTTTTCCAATCACCAGCTCAGTCCCCAGAGAAACAGAACAAAACGGAACACGCTAAAACCATGCTTGTACAGTACTCAAAAAGCATCTACGAATTCCAACACAGGCACAAGGTCCAAATACAGTACTGTCTCTCTCTGACTGCCTGATACGTTGATCCTCCTCTCTCTGCCTTTCTCTGTATTCCCAATAATATTATTGATATATATATATTAAAAACACTGAAAAAGGCTGGAAATCCAAGAAAAGGTCACAAAAACATGCAATTTTTTTAATTTTTTTTTATTTGCATGGGTACAATGAGATTGAGACTGCGCAAAACAATGTTCTATTTTACAAGATTTCTTTTTTTTTTTTTTAATAAATAATAAAAGAAAGGAAGCTTATTCCGAAAGCCAACCGTTCTTTTATTAGTAGTTCTTTGTAAAGCAAAGAAGCAAAGCATCTCCTGTTACACACCATCACATTTATCTTGCTTTCCCTTGCAAGTATCAGCCTTTCCTTCCCTTAGAATTTAGCTGCTGACTAATTAACTAATTAAACTCAACCGCAAATCTTGCATTTTATGTGTTCTTTTGCTAAAACATTCTTAAAGTTTGGAATCTCTGCTAGCCTCTGTCAGTCGTTAAAGGGGTCAAATTCATATTAGCATTTTTTTTTTCCAATTTTCTTTTCCATATTTTAAAACTTTTCTTCTCATGTGCCCGAATCTTTATCAACTTGTAGCAAACCCATAATTATAAACTTTTTTGAAGTTTATTCTAACGCCATCTATTTCTTGATAGATATTGTGCCCTGGTTTTAGCCATTGCCAATTTCATGAGCACTTTTTGATACTGGTTCTTCATTTTCTTCTCAAAAGTGAATATTTTGAGGAAGTTTCGGCACAATCCCAGTTAATTTTAGTGAAGTGATTAATAATGATCCATATGACTTACAAAGCAGGTTCAAAATTGTCATGGCATCCAGCCTTGAAAGTTGATACAACCACCTCAGATTACTGGTTAAATTGGAGGGTCATATTATGTGCCATTTGGGTATTTATTACTATGATTTTTGCATCATTTATTATATGGAAGCATGAAGGTTTCCGCAATTCGTACCGACATACTGGAGAAACACAGCAGCCAGAAAAGGCTGGATTTTTGTATGAGGATGAAACTTGGAAGCCTTGTTTGAGAGGAGTCCATCCTGCTTGGCTTCTGGCTTTTAGAGTCATTGCATTTGTTGTTCTTTTGCTGTTGCTTGTAGCCACTGCTCTTGTTGACGGAGGCAGCATTTTTTACTACTACACTCAGTAAGTTTCTCTGAAAAGAAATGTATTAAATTTGTATCGAATTGTCTCCATTCCTTCCCCCCCAACAAATCTAATGTTTATTGTTTCCTGATAGGTGGACTTGTACCTTTACCACAATTTATTTTGGGGTATGTCTCATATCTTCAAATTGTTATTTGATTCAATCATAAGTTTCTCTTATTAATGTTTCTGTTTATGTTGTGTTTCCTTGTAGCTTGGATTATTGCTCTCCATGTATGGATGTTACCAATATCACAAAAGCCTTGGCGGGGACAAGGTCGATAATGTGGAGGGAGATACTGAACAAGGAATCTATGCAACTCCTGCAGTACTTGGTGAAAATTCTAATAGTTCAGCAAAACATAGAAGCTCCCATGAAGAATTTAATTCTCGCCGACCTGCTGGCTTTTGGGGTTATGTCTTCCAAATAATTTTCCAGGTACATTGTCTGAGATGAATATCAGAAATTTGGGTGTTTTTCTACTTTCGTATCGCAGAAATGTATCTGAATTATACATTTGGTAACCTATTTGTTGCTGTCTGGCTGCTTTCATAATTGGAAGACTGATTGATACACTTGCTTGTTTACTCGTAATAGAAATGGTGATTTGATCATTTGTGTTTCTTGTGAACAGATGAATGCAGGGGCTGTTTTGCTTACAGATTGTGTCTTCTGGTTCATAATTGTCCCGTTTCTTGAAATCAACAATTACAGTCTGAATGTTGTAAGTATCTGCTTAGCTTTCTTTCCTCTATAATCTTTACCGTCACATTTCTCTAGTTTGCTTTATTTCTCATCTAAAGAATGTCTTTGATTGTTTCTGCATTACAGTTAGTGATCAATATGCATACAATAAATGCTGTTTTACTACTAGGTGATGCAACTCTCAATTGCCTGGTGAGTTGCCTTAACTCATATTCGTTCGCTAATCATTTCCAATTCTTGCAAGATTATAAATTTTCAATCAACTTGTTCTTCCCCTTTCAGCGGTTCCCCATGTTTCGTATTGCTTACTTCTTCCTCTGGACAGTGACTTATGTTATAGTCCAATGGATTGTCCATGCACGTGTCAAAATCTGGTAAATACAATTGTGTTTTGTGTTTCTGTAAAGCAAAGCAAAGCGATTTTCATTCAATTTCATCTAACAGTGTTTATTTTATAATCTTGAAATAGGTGGCCATATCCATTTCTTGACTTGTCATCTTCATACGCTCCACTTTGGTATGTCAATGTTATAAAATAATAATAACATTCTTGATTGGTTTTAGCTTATATTAACCAATTTTTTCTTCCCTTCTCAAATGGGATTTGCAGGTACTTTGCGGTGGCGGTGATGCATGTTCCATGCTATGGTGTTTTTGCTCTTGCAATAAGGTTGAAACACACACTCCTGTCAAGATGGTTCCCTGATTCTTATCAATCTTTGAAGTAACTTTTGGAACCAAACAAGCTTCATGGTCTTCAGGAAAATGTGATTTTTTTCGGTAGAAAAGTGGTATAGAATAGCAGAGAACAAAAAATTTACTGTTAAATGAGAGAAGATTGATTGAAATCCTGACAACATTCCTAGAAATATCATTCTGTATATTAAGTTTTTGGATAATACAAAAGTTCTAGAACGACAACGCAGCATTATTACTTTGATTATTTAGGCATATATGGATGATTGGCACCATTGTAATCGCAAATAGATGATAAAGAAGTTAATGGGAATTTTTTAATTGTCTCAGTTCAATTCCTTGATTCTATCAGTCCTTTTCCTTCTGTCTCAAGTTGCAGGGGCAAAACCGGCCTTATCACAGGCCCAACACAATAAAAAGAACCCCATTATTGACCAAACCGAAAATTGTTATCTAATTATCCTGCTCTAAATTTTCTGCCTATTTTTATCAACAATGATTAAATTGTAAAGGTGCATCCCAATTCAAAGTGAACATAATGGACCATCTTTCTGAATAAATATACCTCAAGGGGGCAGGCCCTATCAAAAAAGCAGCAGTCAAAGATAGTACAGAACAATGACATGATTTCACTTTACAGATTCATGGGAAACAAATCACCTTATGATATTCCAGTGCATTTTTATGACGATCCCCGAATACTTCTTTCTCTTTAATATAATTTTTTCCCCGCTATGTTAGCCAGGACCCAGCCACGGCGAAAATTACCTAACCACCAGTTTCCTGCAATTAAATAATGTCCAAAACATATGGAAATTCAGAATCTGTGAAAATAACTGCCATTTTATTATCAAAAAAAAAAAAAACTGCCATTTTATTCAATAAAGGGGTTGGAAAAAAAAACAAAAAGAAAATGGTAATAATCACCATTGAGATGAGAAGAGAAAAAAAATGAAACACAACAATCTGTTTTGCTTGCAGGTTACAATGAATAAACTCCTGAAAAAGTCTCAACCCAAATTTGTCCTGTATCCCTCTTAGTACAGACCACTTTCAACTATGGGATATTTACCTGGAAGTTGCAACAAATAGCTCTTAAGACTTTTCAGATCAAGCTAAAATACCAATGATCACAACTATATATGATCAAATAGAAGTGCTTGGCAGAGAACCCATTAGAATAACATTGTTGCTATCTCTATTCTCTGTTCTATCTGGTTTTGGTTTTGAAAATAGTCCGGAGAGGAGTCCTATGGACAGTCCAGTAGCAGCTCTATTCCCCAGTAAGTTCAATGGTCCATTTGCCTCAGCATTGGCATTATGGCTTGCCCTTAAAATGAAATTCACAGCTGTCTCCACCCCTAGGCTTGCGCCACAAGAGCAGCATGTGAGTTTCTTAAAGCAAGGCTTATGGAATACGGCTTCACAAGATTTACACCTTTCAACCTCGCCTTCCTGTTGATTGTTTTAAACTGTCAGATTATTATTAAGATGAATAACCATAATCAACTGATTGTAAGAATTTTGAGCTCTCTCAGGGTAACTATTTAAAATAAAAATGATTACTTTTATATTGAAAACAGAACTCCTAAGTAGGAGTGTCAATATTACAGTCACATGATATTATATGTAAGGCTCATGCCAGATGATTCCAAGAACCCCCATTGACACTTAGCCTCTGTGAAGTTAGGATATAATGTGTTAAAAGAAATTGGTGGTGCAGACACCTTGAAAGCAGTTGACAAATTGACGGGAAAAAGGAGTAGTAACAATGTGCATTGTATAATACTGACCTGAAAAGCGAAAATAAGAGACGATGGGTCATCACAAGCTTGTCGGGCACAGCAGGGTACTCCCACATCACAGCATATGAGGCATTGCTCCGTGATATGCACCAGGATTTTCTTTGAAACGGTTTCCACCATTGCAGGTAGTGCTGTCAGAACAATTACAAATTTCTACTTCAGTCAACTAAAGATTCAAAGTAGATGTGAAATAAATTCTTGAAAATTGGAATCCTACATGGCAGATTCAGAAAAAGGACCTATCATAGGTTTAGTAGAAAATTATCATCATCTAAAACTAAGCAAGAACAATGGTTTTCAGAGGCAAATATTGAAACCTAGTATAAAGAGTCCGATTACAGAGAATATGGCATGAGTTGTTTTATTCTTCAAAAATCTCTGTTCTACTTTCATCGATATACATTCAACTTTCTATTTAACTGGTCTTCCAAAAATGGGCATATGAGCTGCTCTTGCAGAAACTGGCTGCAGACCACACTGAAAAGCTTCCCTCTTCTCAGTGAGGTTAATCAGCTCATTGGAAAGCCAACTAATTTCAAATAGCAATAATCGTGTCATGTGAAACTAAACACAAACCCTTAAAGATAAATCTTCAAACTAATACACCAATTAAATGTTAGCGATTAATTAGAGCAAACCTGCAAAGGGCCCTTTGGAAAGGTCAATGAGGTCTCTGAGTGCAAAAAAGTCATTGCTTTCAAGGAGATATCTTCGAGATCCAAGTCCTTTGTTGATGGATCTGCGAAATGGGCAGCGAACATAAGGAAGCATACTTCCAATTTTCTTCCTTACACCCATGACATGTTGTAGAGCTGGGACCTTTGAGTATAGGAGAGGATTAACTGCACTGACACAAAGCATGGGCTGCAACAAAGGCAAAACAATAATCATAGATACTAAAGATAGCCTTGAACTTGAATTTCAAATATGTAGAGTGGTGAAAACAAAACACACGATTGTTCCATTTCAAACAATAGACAACCGCATGACGAGCCCTAGTTGGGAGAAAAGGAATTGTACAAAAGAATCTAGAAAATATACAAGAATAACACTCTACAGGTTTCAGTCTCCCTACTAAGTACTGACAGGCTGACAGCCATCTAAACATATGCTTTGGTAAAAGATAGGAATAAAATGGTTAATCTTATAAGCTATCAGCTAGCAGATCTTTTAGAATTCTTTTTCCCTTAGTTGAGAAATGAGAGACGAGACAAATATGACCAATGAAAAGCTTGGATATTTGGAATTTTACTTATCAGTTGAACCAAATATTCAATTGATTAAATTTACGCAGGCAATGCCACCAGTGGTTACAATTTTTTCATTTTAAATTTCAGCCATTCACACTCAAATCCACAACGAATAAAGCTGTAAACACAGTCCTGGACTTCAAATACCTGGTTGTACACAGAATCCAAAAATGATTTAGCCAATTGAGAAACTGGATATCGTGTGAAATCCCAATGATGCAATACTCTTGCTGGCAAGACTGCGGTCTCATTTGTATGGCAGGTGGAACAAAACAACTGACCGGCATACTCACAAAGTCGAGGTTTGCCCCACCCCAGGGTTTGTACAAAGTCTCGCATCAGAGTAATTCCATCATCAAAATGTTTGTGGCATCCAGCACAGGTATAATGTTGTGATTCTAACATCTGTTTCATAGATCTGTGCGGTTTAATTTCAACAATAAGTGATATGGTCTTCCCTAAAGTGGACATATTTTCTGCATCCGTCCCTTTAGTAAAAGATGTAGACCTAGACACCAGTGTATTTGATGCAGGGGAACTAGGCAACGACTCTTGTTGAGATAGGAATGTAATCAATGCATTTGGGGGACAGTAAAAAGAACTGGAATGGAGAACAGATTGTAAACACTCTTGAATGAGCACACTTCTGTGAGCAACAACCAGAGGAGACGCATTTCCAAATATCTTTCGAGATTCCTTTTCTACAGATGACCAGGGAGAAGGGAGACTCCAGCCTTCTTCAGCAAACAATGATTTCAAGCGACGATAGAGAGTATAGAAATCACGATATCTTCGTTCAACCACCCACTGATCCTTACCGCTCCACACTCTGATTTTGTATACAGTGTATTCCTTTACTCCCACCAATCTTTCACTAAGTGATACATCACCTTTCTTCTGCTTTGCTCCTATCACTTCAACCCCATCAATTCTGAGGGGGAGCAGAGTCAGTGGGTAAGCATCATCTGTACCAGAAGTAGAGGCTGTCGAACCACCATCCCTTAGAGGTAAAGATAACTGTGACTGAGACATCTGGCTCACCTGAGACAACCTTTCCATAGGAGATTCACTGTAATCAAGTAAAATTTCTTCCATTTCATGAACAACCTCATCATAAAAATCATTCAGCTCAAGATTCCCACTCTGCAAAAATATCGTAGTATAAAAGATAAGAAAAGAAGACTTAACCTGGAGTTTGAAAGAGCCAAAATAGATTCATGCCAAGTGAAAAAATGATGCTATGCTTAAGCATGAATGGAGGTTGATCAAATATATTACACATTCCCATGCAAAAAAGATTTTATCATGACTCAAACAAAATTTTTTTAAGAGTATCAACGTAAGAGTAATTTTACAATAAGGGCATTTCCTAACTTTCTTATTTTAATAAAGGATAAGCTTAAAGACAAAAAAAAAAAAAGCAAATATTTCAGTACACTACATGACAAAATATATTGCATTAGAGTACATGATTTTTGTCTTTTAGTTGTCCCTTTATTAAATAAGGGATTCCCTTTTTGTAAAATTACTCATCAACTTAAAATGATATATAGACAAATGATCCTAGTCTTATAATTTATCAACATAGAAAGCTGTAAGCACTGACATTAAGAAACCATTAACTGAATAAAAAAAAGAAAGAAAAGAAAAATCTGGATAAAAGAAAGTGTGTGCCCAGTGGCAATTGACCTTGGCAGGGTGTTCTTTAATGAGGTCTGCTGAGGAGGGAGAATTCTTTGATGCATTTGTGATATTTCCATATGTTGATGGGCATAATTTTGATTCACGGTCTTCAAAAAATTCTACACTTAACTTTCCAGGAAATCCAATTGAATCCGAACAAAGTTGATCAACAGAAACATCAGCAAGGGCCGCTGTAAAATACCCAAATTCTTGATTGTCAAAAATTCCAGAGTCATTGGTGCTGACTTCCTTCTTATTCAAATTCTGATGCTTCCTTTCCATTCCAGAATCAACAATGTCCAACCCTATTTTCAGAGGAGCCATTTCTACCGGTGGTTCATGTTCCGCCTCAAAGAAATCACTGGAAGAACATTTTTGATGATGCATTTTCAAATCATAATCACCTTGGACTTGAGTGCTGGCCGCAACATCTCTTACATATTGATCCGGACCATAAAACTTTGGCGAAGGAATTTTGGTACTTTCTTCCGATAAATCAGTGCCTTTGAATTGATTGCATGTAACAAAAATATCTCTTACATCTTGATGTGAATGAGAAAACCTCGGCAATCCAATTGCAGTTGGGGGCAAATTATTGATATTTTCCATCAATAAATCCCCGCCTTGAACTTGATAACCGGCTATAGGAATGTCCTCTTCTTCCAGGTTCTCCTGTTCAGCAGAACTTGGAGCCCCAGCTGGGGTTGCAGTAGAGTGATTGATGTTTTCTTCACACTCATCAACACCTTGAATCTTTTTGCTAACTACATGTTCATCTGTCGCATCCTTTCCTTGCTCTTTCTGACCACCACTTAGAAACCCAATTGGGCTCTTAGAAGTGAAACTTAAAAGATTCTTTCGACTTTCAATAATTGGTTCTCTCCTCTCATGGACTTTCTCTAAAGTCAGAGAAGATAAAGGACTTCCTCCAACTTCTTGCTCAAAATCATCCCAATCATTCGAACCAAATGCTACATGTGAGTTAATAACCAATGGATTTTCATTCTCCCCTTTTGCTTCCTGAACATGTCCCACATTCCTTGGATAATACAACTTACCCCTGTGCTCCTCATCACTACCATAGTTGTACATCGAATCCTCGCCTTCTGAGTGCTCATATCTAGATGAAGTCCCGTCTTTCTCCCCGTCCATCCCATTTCCATCAAACCCATCTGAGCAATGGCCTTTTTCTTCATTATATACACCAAAATAAGAACCCTCTTCAGCCCTCGGTTCAATACCCCTGCTGTTTCCAACTACACTGCCAACCAAGTTCCTTTCACCACCTTCACTCATAATTCCACTACCATTCTTTTGCATATCCACATGATGATTTATTCTTCCCTCATTACTGCTACTAATATTAATATCACCATCACAATGTAATCCACTAACCCCACTTTCCATTTTCGAATCCTTATCATTTCTCCTTTCCCTAAATTCAATTCTACGATCACCTAAAATGGAAAGTTTTCGGTTACCTCCCAAACTAAAATTCTCAAAACTATGATCATCTCCAAACCCAAGACTCTTTAAAGACCCAAACTCAGAATCTACACAATCGTTACCAAATGAGCTACGCACGCTGGGCGTGCCCATGACAGAATTGGCGCTACAATATCGCTCAAACTCGGATTCTCCGCATGAAGAGTAGTGTGATAATGATGCAGGGGACACGTCACCACCGTACGACTCCGGAGAGGCGACTTCGGAGACCTCCTCCCGAGTCCCCTCTCCATTATTCATTGGATACTCAAAAATTATCAAATCAAATCAAAACGATGTCGAAATCAACTGAAAATATAAACAGCACCTACCCCACTTGATGATACAATCCGGATCGTGTATTAAATCTGGAAAGGGATGAAGAGGGGGGAAATTTTTTGAAAGTGGTGTGGGAAATTCAGCAAATGTTTTCTTTGTTCTCGTCTTTATTTTTATTTTGGGAATTTTTTTTTTAAAAAAAAAAGGAGAGATTTTTTGGATGCTAGATCGTGGGGCTCTGTAGACAATAAATTTGATAATTGTTACGTTGCGTGTTGTATTTTATCTTCTAGTTCGTTTTCCCTCTTTTTCTTTCATTTGCTATTTTGCTATATCCTTCTTAATTGTTTTCCGATACAGACATTTTCTCTTTTGAATAAAAATTTGACGTGGCTTTTTATCATTAAATTCTAATTTCCCCTTTCCTTTTAAAATTATATTTTTTAATTGGTTCAACTTTGAGAAACTTTCTAAATGAGCAGTATTACCCAATTTTACATTGAGATTAGCATTCAGGTCCCAAAATTTTTATAATTTCAAGGCAGCTTACAGTTTATTTATTTGTATCACGTCAGTTCGCAATCCCATGCAAATAGACGTGTATCTTTTTTCATGATAATTAGTAGAATAGTGAATTATATATAACCAAGAGAAGATGTTAAGTAATGATAGAAAAATTTAGTCTAAATATATTTTTTAATTATTCAAGTTGAGTTGTATTCGAGCTTCATCTAAAAATTTTGAATTTGATTTAAAAGTTTAAATAATATTTAAAAATGATTTAATTTAATATTTATTTTAATATTTGTTTAATCAACCATAATGTATACTTAAATTTGAAATTATGTAAGTCCAACGTAAAGAGTTTAATCTAATAAAAGTAAAATTTTATCAAGTAAATTGTTAAAACTAAAATATTAATTTTTTAAAAGATATAAACATAATCCTGGGGCTTTTTAGGCCCGACCCCAATAAAAGGGCTCGGACTCTTCCACACCCGGCCTGACCTTAAGGTTTTGCCATCGTGGTACGTAACCTATTTGCTACAAGCGTACAAATTATATCCTTCTTTTAGAAAATATGAGAACTTATAAATTCAGTTATTGTTAACCTTTCTTAATCCATATTAAATTTTTTAATAATATTATATATTTTAAATTTTTTATTTTAAATAATTATAATGTAATATATATTAATTATTTTATAAAATTAAAATAAATTAATTATATTATTTTATTTAAAAAAATTATTTAAAATAAAAAATTTGTGACGTGGGCAATCTTAAATTTTCGTTACGGGGATTTTGGGAATTTCTGAAATATACGATACACGCGCGAGCCGCGCGGGTGTGTAAAAACTGAGAAGTGTCAAATTTTATTTATTTTTTTTTTTTGCAAAAAGAACTAAAACCCTAATTATTCAAAAACCTCAGAATTGGAGAATAACAACGGAGTGAACTGGACATGGCAACAAAAAGCGAGGCATCACTCAACCTCGACTCACTGCACCGCCTAAAGTCGACGGAGCCGCCGGTATGGCTGGCACCGAGGGGTGACCTCGCCAAAACGGCGCGTGAAGCCTCAAAAATTCTCTTCTCCTACCTTAGAACTTACGCCCCTAAATCGCCGTTGGATCAGTTACTGATCGAAGGGTTCGATGCAGAGCAGATTTGGCAGCAAATTGACTTGCAGTCACAGCCTCTGTTGTCTAGTCTTAAGAGGGAAGTTAAAAAATTTGAGAAGAAGCCGGAGGAAATTGGGAAGATTAGGGAGGTTCTAGAAGGTGAGAAGAAGAATGTTGTGGAAAGCGTGGGGAAGGTTCTAGAAGGCGAAAGGAGGGTGCTTGAAGAGGAAAGTGATGATTTTGATGAGGATTTGGATGATGGGTTGGATGATGATGATGAAGAAGAAGAAGAAGAAGAAGAAGGAAGTGAGAGTGAAGAGGACGATAAGGGGAAGAGAGGAGGAGAAGGAGGGATTGAGGATGACTTTTTGAAGATAAATGAATTGCAGGAGTATTTAGAAGAGGATGAGGCAAGGGAATATGGGTTGAAGAAGAAAAGTAATGATAGTAAAAAGAAAGGAGGACGATGGGTTTTGGATAATGAAGAAGATGAGGAAGAGGAATATGAGGAAGATGAAGATGAGGAAGAGGAAGATGAGGAGGAGGTATTTTGTCTTTATTTTTTGTTTGAAAGTAAAATGTGAAGTCAAATTGTTTAACCTATAATGTGGATGCTTTGATATGATGGGTTTGTGAACTGGAATAGCTTTTCTTAGAGGGTGTTTGAATTTGGTGTAGATACTTTTAAGTAATATAATGTACCATTTTTCAAATGGCATTGTCTTAATAATTTTATTATAGGATTTGAGGCAGGATTTATTATCTAAATTGTTTCGTGAATTTCATTTGGAGACATTACAGTTGTGTTAGTAATTAATGGTTTAGAAAGGTATTTTATTCTTCCTGTATTTTGTGTTGTTCCTAAGTGTTATGGTGTTGCAGCTTGGTATTTTTGGTGACAATGATAATAATGAGGAGGAGGATGAGCATAGGCAGAAATTGAAAAATGCTAGGTACTTTCTCAACCATTTCCCTTTCATATTCTTGCGTCTTTCTCTCTCTATATATAAATTTTCTTAAGTGATGCTTACAGGATATCATTTTGTTGAACACAAATATTTGTTTGATGTTGATGTGAAAATTGTTGATTTTGGCATTTCCTTTGCCAACCTTTGCAAACGCATATCCAGTGCTGCCACCATAACATAAGGCACCTCCCATGTTCCCTATTCCAAGTGCTGCTGCACCCAAATAAAGTATTATTCTACAACTAATAATACCAGTGTTAGGACATCAATATTGTTACCTATATTTTGAGCTCTACACTACATGGACAATGTTTTTTATATTGTCACTGCCACTGCCTCCCTTTCCAACATCTTCACCAAAGCCACCATCCTCCTGACAATGCTTGTCTATGAGAGCTAAATATTTTACCAGTAAAATTTTTATATTCAGGTATGAAGACTTCTTTGGTAGTAAAAGCAAAAAAGCTCCAAAGAAAAAATCAAAATCAATTGAAGAGTTAGAAGAAGATTCAGGCTTGGATGATGAAGAAGATGAGGATGAGGCAGTACAGACTAAGGTATTGTTTAAATATATATGTTGCATATATTTTTACATTTTAAGGGCTTTCGTATGGTACCGATAAAATTTCGTCCTCAATCAGAAAATTTATTTACTGAAATAACTCCTCAATTTCTTTTTCTTTTACAGAAAAATGATAATCTTTCAACACATGAAAAGCAATCTGAGCAACTTCGATCTGAAATAGAGAAGATGGAGAAAGCAAATTTGGACCCCAAAACTTGGACTATGAAGGGAGAGGTAACTTTGTATTTCGCCAATATTTTTGTTTGAATATTCTGTGGGGTATTTCATAATGTATTTTGGATATGTATCAATTCCATGTATTACAGTGTGTTGGGTTCATACACTATGATTACTGATAACAGGTAACTGCTGCACAAAGGCCAAAAAATAGTGCATTAGAAGTCGATTTAGATTTTCAGCACAATGTTAGACCTGCCCCTGTAATTACTGAGGAGTTTACAGCATCACTTGAAGAAATGATAAAGAAGAGGATCATTGAGGTGAAATTCATATTCTAATGCATATAATTTGGAATCAGTATTTGAAATCATGTAAGGTTGATTATGCAAAAGTTGCTATTTTTTTATGCCTTATCCTTCTTTCTCTAAAGTCTGCTCTAAACCTGTAAAGTTATTTTTCAAAGCTTGAAAGACCTACATAATGCAAATACAGGCAAGTGAATGGGCTAATGGTAATCATGACATTGCCAATAGTTACATTGTTTTCCAAGTATTGATATCTGTAAATTCATATAGCCGATGTAAAATATGTCTGCATGGCAAGAATGCAGAAGCTAGAATTGAGAATGTTTTAATTGGGATATACGACACTGATCTATACAGTTTGTTAAAGTGTAGGAAATATCATAGTTTCAAATATTGATTTGAAATATCATAGTTTCAAGTATTATATATATATATATATATATATATATATATATAGATATAGATATATTGGAGTGGTGTTTGCTTCTTCTAGTCATTGTGCTACTGGCATCTACCATGAGGAAACATTACCCACCCACAAACCCCTACCCCACCCCTCTTCTCCTCCTTTTAGAATGTTCACTGGTTCTTTCAAACAATGATTATCGATCATTGTTCATTTGTTTGAATGAATTCTTTCTCTGAAACTCTTAACAAGCAATAGTTTTTCTATGATGCTTTAGGGGCAATTTGATGATGTTGAAAAGGTTGCTGGTTTATCCTCTAAAGCACCAAGAGAATTGAAAGAGTTGGTACGCACTACTCCTTTTAAATAGGTATCATGGGGAATTTTAGTCCCAGTATATATGTTGAGTAATTTGTTCAAGCTGCTTTTCTGTTGAAATTTACAGGATGAGAATAAGAGCAAAAAGGGGCTTGCTGATGTTTATGAGGTTTGAGTATTTGCCAGCACTTGCCATTAATTTTGACTGCATTTTCCCATTTCTCTTCGACATTTTCTTGTTGTGCAGATGGATTGTGTGTTGACAAGCCCGTCTGACTGGACAAGTATTCTTGTTCTTCTTATTTGCAGGAGGAATATGTTCAGAAGACAAATCCAGCTGCTGTCCCATTGACTTTCTCAGATGAACAGAAGAAGGAGGTGCATCTTCAAATTGTTTTGTTCTGTGATCACTGGTTCCGTAGTTAGATCTTTCTTTCTTATCTGGTGTATCATTTCTGTCTATGTAATACATTTTTGCATTATTCGTTTGGTAGGACTTTTACTTTATAATATCTCATTCCAGAGTCCTTTTTTGCATACTCTTTTAAAATCATCTTAGATTCTTCTAACCTCGTAGTTGTAACTTTTGCCAGGCAAGTGTGCTGTTCAAGAGACTCTGCTTGAAGTTGGATGCGCTTTCTCATTTCCACTTCACTCCAAAACCTGTATGTTCCCCAATTATCATAAAAGTGTGTTTACTGGCAGGATATGTATTTGCAGGTTATTTGTTTGTTTATCTTTATGGTATGTCTTTCTTGTATAGGTTATAGAGGACATGTCTATACAAGCAAATGTCCCTGCTCTTGCCATGGAAGAGGTAAACACTGTTAACTTGTTATGTTATGATTTTCTTGTATCAGGAACTATATGGCTGACATGCATGATATATTCTCCGTGGACAGATTGCACCTGTTGCTGTTTCAGATGCTGCTATGCTGGCTCCCGAGGAAGTCTTTGCAGGTAAAGGTGATATAAAAGAGGAAACAGAACTTACGCAGGCAGAGAGGAAGAGGAGGAGAGCTAATAAGAAAAGAAAATTTAAGGGTAAGCTTGGATAGGACAGTTGAAAGGATTCCTCACCCTGGCCCTTTTTTTAAAAAAAGGTTCTTAAATGTCTTCCATGAATGATTCATCTACCTCACTTCAACCATTAATTGTTGACCAATATGATCACAGCTGAAGCCACAAAAAGGATGGCAGCAAAGAAGGCACGAGACAACACATCGCTAAATCACAATGATGGTGACTATTCTATCTTCTCTAAACCAGTAAAATACTATTCTGTAAATTTTAATAAAAAAATATTTCCGTCACCACAATATATATATATTTTCTTTTGAATTCTGCAGGTGAAGATGAGGAATAAAATATTAAATACATCAAAAGTATGGAGAGGTCCCAAAACCCTTTCTTCTAATGTTCCAAATTTACGAATTACGAGTGCAGGAGGAGACGAGAAAGATAGAAGACATTGGGGCTCTATCAACGATCATCCATAGTGCAGGAGGAGACGAGAAAGATAGAAGACATTGGGGCTCTATCAACGATCATCCATACACTTATTGCTATTTCCAAATTTAGATGGAGCTGTGGGACGTACTATTGAGGTATTCCTTAGAAGCAAAAGCCCAGCGGAGAGTCAGCCACCTTGGTTATTCCTCGTAAATTTAGGATTAAAGAAAAAATTTTGGTAGGCCTCTTGTTGAATAATAATCATTGTCTCGTATTATTCTTTCAATTCCCCCATGAGTTGTACCCGGCCAATTTTGTTTGTCAGCAGAAATTGTAGCCTTTATATTTATTTTCTGTACCGTGATTCCAGAGTGAAAAAATGTATGAAAGATTGGTTTCTGGCAGAGGATATCAGTTAATGACTTATGTAATGATTGCCAAAATCTAAGAACATGCTAGGTATTTGAGATCATCACCCACTTATCGTACCTGTGGTGTAGTAGATAAGAAGTAAACGATTAGCTTGTGTTGGTTAACACTACAAGTTGGTGGTTGATTTCGGTCCACTGGTTCTGAGCGAATTGTCCAGTGATTAGGAATAAGCACAGAAGGGAGAGTTTTTTAGATGTGATTAGTACAGGCAAAACCATCTAAGATCGAAGATTCAACTTCTTGTTTCAAATCATATAGAATTCTTCCTATTTTTTTCATTTCTGCCACTGAATCAAATAAAATTCTTACATGTAAAGAAACACGGAAGGGAACAAAAATTATTGAAAACTATTAAACCAAAACCTCAGAAAAGCAAAATCATAGGTAATTTCCTTCGTACAACAGTGTTGAGTGGTACTCTCCACTTCTTTGGTCTCTAGTCTATAGGCCAGTACAGTGAAGGAGTAGATGATTAACAAGTGCATCAAATTCCATTTTAGGCAACTCCACGATCTCTTATCTTTCCAGCAAATTTGCAAATGTTCTGGTCCAGCAAAAATAAGACTCATCTTTTACTCAAGTGTTCTTCAAGCCTATCAATTGCAGCACCGACACCACTCGCCGCATTCCCTCCTTGACCTGACTCGGCAGCCATATTCCCCTCATTTGCTTTATCTACCAGCTTCAAGTGGAGCCAACCTGTCATAAGATACAATTTGAATATTTCACAGCACTGCTTATATAGTATTGACGCAACAATGAATGCCCTTTCTACATTGCCACTGGTAGTTGTATGTACTCATCATACTCGGGCATTAATTACAACAATGCTCTAACAAAGCAGAGGGATACAATTTGGACTGATCCAAAGAAAAAAATTAACTGTTCCCTAAAAATTACTGCAGTACACAAGAGTAGCCCTTAACAAATACCTGTTTCCTTAAATTTAATTTTTGGTTAAGTGGAAAAATGACTAAATCATCTAAAAGAGTTACCCCTCCATAATGATGAATCCTATGAAATTTACTTCTATTACTCCTATTTCAAAAATAAAGTAATACGGTTTCATAATCGGCACCAGAGACCCCAGTGTGTATTCTAAATCTAAGATAAGGTAATGAGTGCACCAGTGGGAGGGCGAATGCCATTTTTGCAAGTTCATTGTGCACAAACAATATATTCAATGTTTAAGGTGGTATATAAGGTGTTAATCTATTACCGAGAGGGAAACCAACTGCTGCTCCCAGTACTGATCCAAGCACCACATTCCTAATGCGCCAAACAAGTGACCCTGACACTAGCAGCAAAATGAAATAAAAAAGTTAATCTCATGGAAGGCTATGTTCCTAATAAATTAAACTTCAACTTCAAGAGAAATTATGCCAAATATTGCACATATAATTTTTAAAAAAAAAAAATGCTTAAGGGACTCCACTTGATAATGTGAAAAGAAATCCGACAATTTGAGACTGAACTTATAGGATGCAAGAGATACGGCATCTTACTAATTAGTCCAAATGTGGCGGCAGTAGCTGAACCTGCTCCAACAACATTGAAAACATCATGTACACCCCTTTTCTCAGCAAGCAAATCTTGTAAACCACAAAATGCAGCTGTGAACATCCCAAGACGCACTCCACCAACTATAGAGCCACGGGTTACTCGGATGAACCTTTTCTCCATTGCGTCTCTCATTAGACGATACTGCTCACGCTTGTCCGGCGTGCTCCCAAGCTTCAACATCACTTCTGCATCCTTGCTCTGCAAACAGAAAAGATCTAGTTAACATAACATATATCATCTGAAACATAGCTTAACACAAAAATAGTACACGTTACACACAACAGAAGCTTATTAAAACTTCCACTTGAAATGTACCACTACATGTAATATTCTAAATTTGAACCAAAACCGTTGCTCACCCAAATCAAGCGAACATTTTTAACCCGCAAAAGAAATTCAAGTGTCGATTTCTACATATCTACAATCTTTAACAGGACCTTATGTTGAAGAACACAGAGAAAACTTTAAAAATTCAAAAACAAATATTTAAGGTAGGAGCTTACAACTGAAGCAGCTGCCTCCTTGCTGCCGCCATACAACATCCCGGCAAACACTCCTATCACCGTAGCCGTTCCCCAGTTCACTGTTCCCGGCAGTCTCTGATGACGATCCTAATTTTTTTCATAAAATTTTCAGTTAGCTTCTACTTACACAACTGTAACTAACCAGAATTTAACATAATAATCACATCAAAGAGATGGAAAGGAGTTACATTTGAGATGGTTTCTTCGGAATCTTCGAGTGCTTCCATTTGCAAACTAAAACCCAATTGATCGTATTGACACAGAAAACTGATGAATTTGATCAAATAGTGTTCCCAATAATATCCACGGCTTCTTAGGCAGCCGGACAGAGAATCATCGAGGCGGTGACGGTAAGCGTGAAAATGGCTCTCACTGCCTTTGGTTAATGAAGTAACAAATTTACGAAATTACCCTAGTTTTTCTTTCGAAATTAAAATTACCCAGAGGTACAATACCTTGTAGCCCCCTAAACTTTTATTAATATTATTTAAACCCATAATTTTTCATATGTCGTCAGAGACCTCTTGCCAATAGCCTTGCTTCATTTCCATTTTGCATTTTTTTTTTGTTCTCAAAATTGAATCACTTTCGATTCGATTCCCTTTGGCCTCTGTTTTAGACTTTAGTCACGGACAAGCAAAATGCAAATTACTTAAATATAAAGCAACCCATCAATTGCACCAAAAACCAAACTAAAGCTGTAGTAGAACATAAAAAGCAGCCGAATGATTTTGTTTCGTTTATTTTATTTCTTTTTGGGGAAAAAAAAAGAAAAGAAAAAGAAATCAATTAATTCCCACAAACAGATTCCTGAACACTACATGTGAATAAAGTCCCTTGAATGATTTTCTCCACCATTAAAGCAAAGTATCGTCAGTCATCACTTCCAGTTTCCTTTTATCCGAAAACTCTCACTCACAGTCACAGGGCACAGCCATGGCTACACTCCTCTTGGCCACCTTTTTATTCATTCTCTCAACATTAAATCCCCTAATTACAGCCGATATTCACATCAACAAATGCAGATCATATTGCGGAAACATAACCGTAGACTACCCTTTTGCAATTCAACAAGGCTGCGGTCACCCGGGCTTCCGAGATTTGTTATTTTGCGTGAACGATTTTCTAATGTTTCACATAAGCTCGGGCTCATACCGTGTGTTAGAAATAGACTACGCTTATCAGTCACTCACATTACACGATGCCCACATGTCAACTTGTGACAACATGGTGCTAGGTGGCAAGGGTAACGGCTTCGCGGTCGAGCAATGGCGGGCCCCCTACTTCAATCCAACGGCTGATAACGTGTTCATGCTCATTGGTTGCTCAGCTAAGTCACCACTCTTCCAAGGCTTCCCGGGGCAGCACCTGCCATGTAGGAATGTTTCGGGCATGGGCTGTGAGGACTACTACCGGTGCCCGTCTTGGAGTTTGATGGGCCGGAAACGGATGGGCCCGATGTACGGTTCGGGGCCCCCGGAGTGTTGTGCGGTGGCATTTGAGTCTATTAAGATGATAAATCTGACTAAGCTTGAATGTGAAGGGTATGCAAGTGCGTATAGCCTTGCACCATTGAAGATTGATGGACCCAGTGAGTGGTCCTATGGGATAAGAGTCAAGTATTCAGTTCAAGGCAATGACCAATTTTGTAGAGCTTGCGAAGCTACTGGTGGCACTTGTGGCTTTGGCACTGATGGTGTTAGGCAGCTGTGCATGTGTGGCAGTGTTAATTCCACATCAAATTGTGATTCAGGTGACAGTGATATTTATTATATTAACAACCTTCTCTGTGTTTATAATCATTATTACAACTATGTTTAGCTTTACTTATTTGACTCCGTTTGATTGTTTGCACATTATCTAAATGAACCTTTTATATTGTAATTTTTGCAGTCGGTTCATCGTCAAGCAGAATTTCATGGTCTCTTTCACAAATTTCAGCAGGTTCATAATTCTCTTTAGCATTTTCCCATAACAATTGTGCTTAGAATATAGTTTCTAAGGATTCAGTCCCCATTTTTTAATAATAAAATTGAATCGAAATGAACCGATTTGATTTTATTTGATTTGATTTAGTTAGATGATTTTTTTTTTTGGGTTAATTTTTTGAAGGCTAAGAGTTATCGGTAAAAATTTTTGGACCGATCTACAGATTGAATTGGTTCAATTCGCAGACAAAATATCCACCCTGATAGCCGATTTGATGCTATTTATTGCAACTTCTATATATATCTCTCTTAATTCTTGTAATTTTTGCAGGATTTTTCGTGCTCCTGCAAGTTTGGATGACAATAAACCACGCTTGAAGAATAGAAAAATACAAGCTATATATTGCTAGAAACGTACGTGAGCATATGAAGAAATTTTAATTTTTTATTTATTGATTGATTATTTTGCTCAATATGACGAAGAGGATAGGAAGATGTTATAGTAATATATATTAACATTTTATGTTTTCAAATCTAATTTCCCATTAGCAAACGGAGTTCACGGAGAGAACATGTGCACTTGATCAAAGTCGTTGACCATTTTTTTTTTCTAAATTACATACAGTATTACTCATATAATATTTATACAATGTCAGAAATCTCCATTATTTTAATTGATATAATATTTATTTATAATATGATATCAAAATAATTTTATTACTTAAAAATTGAGATTAAAAAATAAACCCTAGCATCGTATATATTTATTTATAACCACCATGATCTGACCTTAATGATGGCCTTATTGTTTAGATTTTCACTTGCCAACATGCAATTAAATTATGATTATATTCATTTTATCCCGAAAGGATGAATTAAGATCTATTAGTTTTTACTCAGCTTTTAATAATCCAATTATTCTTTGTCATTGTCTACCATCAACGGTTAAAATTATTATTATTTTAATCATTTTCTTAATTTCTCTTGCCTAATAAACATTCTTTTCATAACTATTACCTCTCTCCAAACAAAAGACTAACGAACACAAATTGACAAACATATATAATTTCTTTTTCTTTTCTTTTTTTTTTCATTTTGCATTTCATCAACTCCTTCAACGTCTTCTTTACATTGTTATCTTTTATCTTTTTGTTGGATTCAAAATCAATCATCTAGTTGTTGATGGTATTATCTCGAAAGTTCAATGTAACGATCCAGTTCAGCTTCTGCAAATTTTGGGTCGACTTCATGATCAATTTGAGGTGTTAACTTCCTTTTGTACTTTAAAAAAAAAAAAAAAAACTAGATATATTTTACGCTTGCCCCGCATGTTTAGTAAAATTCCTCGTATTATAAAAAGTTACAACAACAACATAAAAAAAAAAAAAATTCAACTGTAAAAGAGAGCTAAAAAAAAGAGATAATTTGATATTAAACAGTTAAAAAAGAGCAATAAACGAAATATTAATTAATAACAAAATCTTCACTAATAATACTATATATTCTAAATAATTATCTCAAATGATTTAGTATTTATAATATAATTAATTCACTTTAATTTTGTCAACTAATAGATGAATATCATAACATTTATGATAATTATTTAGAATAAAAAAATTTAATATATGTAGTATTACTCAAAGACTCCAGCACTAATTTTGCAAGCTAATATTTTTACAAGCTTTCTCTTTGTCTGTCTCTAACTATGGTTCTTTATTTATTAATTTTTAAGTTAGTTTCCCACGAAAGAAATCCTAGAGACATTATTCTAAATTTTGGGGTCATGGGGCTTAAATTCTCAATAAATCTCGTGATGGGATTCAAAATTTAAAATGTTTTAATTAAATATTTGTCTAGAATCTAGAGTTTATCCAGTCGGATATTCCAAAAGCCTGCGATGCATCATTCTAAAATCTACTCTATATATTAATGAGACCTATCGTATATTCATTTATAGATATTTATAAATAGAGTGTAAGGCCCGTTTGTTTTAGTGCTTAACACCAAATAAGACTTATAGCCGTTTGTTTTTTTGACTTAGGCCTGTTTGATATTATTTTTGACAGGTGAAAGTGCAATTTTAAAAATTTAGAAGTTAATTTCATGTTTGGTAAACTTTTTAAAAAATTATTTTTAGCAAATTTACTTTATTCTATAGTAAATTTTGAAAACATAAAAATTTTATTTTTTAAAATCTGATTTTGAGAATTAGTTTTATATTTAATACAATTTTATATGTATCCTTATATATATTATGAAATATAAAATTATAATTATTAATTATAAAATAAAATCATTAGCATTAAAGAGATTATTATTATTATTATTATTATTGCCAATAATATTGAGATAACAAAATAAAAATAAAATTAATAATATAAAATATTTATTTTAGTCATCAATTATAATATATATACATTAAAAAAATATTATATATATATTTATAAATTTGTAAATAAAATTTATTCAACATTATGTTAAATTCATTTATTTTTATTCATACAATAGTTTGGCAGTAAGATTTATCAAAAAAAAATTATTAAATATTTAATTGATTATTTTTATAGTGGATTATTTCAACAGCACAAATAACAGTAATTATTTTAAAATATACAACATGACCAACATGGCCCTTAATAACTTAATTGACTTAATTTCAATACATAAAGTCATTAATGTTTTATTAGTTTTATATTTGAAGTTTTAATTTAAATTAATCAATTAGTTAATTCATTAGGGTTTATTTGTTATTATGTCTTAAATCTTAATTTAGCTTAATTTCAATCAATTAACTCGTTTATGGTTTATTTATTTTTATATTCGGAGTCTTAATTTGATTTAATTTAAGATATTCTGAAATTTTAGCCTATTTGTTTTGTGTAAAAATTTATGATTTTTATCTTAATGATAATATGTTTGAATGAAAAATTAAATTTTCTCTTAAATATCCTCATTAAATGTATTTATTTCATAAATAATAAATAAAACCTAATAATCTTTTGTGTTTTTTTTCCTCTAATCAAAATGATTTTTTTCTAATTAACTATAATGTAATTCAGATGCCATGTTAAAATTTTTCTTGATTTCAATTTTTACTTGGTATTAAATACCTAAAGTACATTTGATTTGAATTTAAGCAAATTCTTTTATTAGTAGATAACAAATTTTTATATACAAATATTATTTAAATGTAAAAAATAATGTTATCAAAATTATATTCATAAATTATATGTCAAAAGTTTACTTTATAAATATTTATCACATATACATATTATTATACTAAATTATACCGTAAATATATGTCTATTTAAACTTTCAAGGATATAATTATAAATTTACTACACTTAAAATATCTTGAGTTAAAAAAATAATAATTTACAATTTACACACACACACACATATATATATATATATATATAAACAAACATAATATTTAGACAGATACATTTAAAATTATTTAAATTTTAAATAAAAGAAAATGCCTAAGTCTTATTATTATTTTTATTTAATAAAAATTTTCAATCATTGAGCTTTGTGCGTTGGGCTACGGATATCCTATAAATAGAAATTGTTTTGGCCTTTCAGATGAGATATAGAATTGTCAATTGTGAATGTCCCTGTTGGATTTTTTAATTATATTTTAATATTCGCTCTACATCAAAGTCGTTTTTTTCTTCTTGGCTCAAATCAAACAAATCACCGTCCATATGATTTTTTCAACCATAAACAATAGAAACAGTCAATTAAAAATTAGTATACACGGCGGGTCATTCCAGCTGCTTACAAAAACGACTTAGATGTCAAAACCTCGGTCTTCAATTATTATCAATACCAAGACGTGTCCAGCATGCAATTCACATGCTTTGCGCTGAACTGGTGGGAGAAATTCCATTTCGTTCTCTTTTTTTTTTTTTTTTTTATTATCATTTGTTGGCAGTGAGTAGACCATTGTGAGGGGACAGTAAACAAGTGATGTCCTTATCAAAAAATTTATAATAATAATAACTTCAAAATAAAGGTGGGTCACCTTTACAGCAACCGCAGAGTACAGCCATTCTCATAAATAGTATTTTGATGTGGGCTCTAAATGGGACCATATTCCGGTGTGAGGAGCTGTACTTTACAGCTGCCGTAAGGTAGGCAGCTCCCAAAATAAAGTCAGTATTAGAAGGTAAAAAAAAAAAATTGGAAAAAGAAAGGAGGAACAAATCATGGACCGGGTCAAAATAAAAAAGTGAAGGAATAGCTTAGGGTAGGTTTTAGTAAAATCACTCGATTCGCATGCTGAAAAATAGTGAAGAAAAAAAGTCTGTGATTCAAAATCTAATTTTAAGATCTAATATATATAGCTATTATCTAATAAAAGATATCTGAAGATATGAGTTACATATAATTGTTTGCTGAAGAAAAGAAGAAAAATGTGTAAATCAAGAATTTAAAAATATTTTGAGTTAATAAAAACAAATAACTTATTACATATACTTAAACATTAAAAAAATAAAAAATAAATATAATATTCATACATATATATTCAAGTCAATTTAGATTTTAGATTAAAAAAATGCCTAAATCTATTTATTTTTTTACCTAATAAAAATTTTCAGTCATTAAACTAATTTCTTTAGCTTTCTACTGAATAATAAAAAAAGCATAAATAACATCATTAAAAGGTATTCTTCACATCTTTATCTAAATAAAACTTAATAATTAGCAATAATATTCATCTATATAACTTGTAATAATATAGTAGTAAATTATTACAATTTTTATTTTTTATTTTCTTCAAATTAGCATTTTTATCTTTATAATTTTTGTATATATTTTATGTAAAATATCATTAACTACAATAATATTGATTAATATGTTCTAATGAAAAAAAATAAAGGGATGCATTCACTTGAACATGGTTAATATTATGATAAATTACTATCTTATTTATATATTTTTAGATTTAATTATTTATTTAATATTTAAAATTTGTAAGGGCGTGAATAAAAAAAAAAAAACTAGTACTTAGTTTTAGAGATTCAGACAAAAAATGAATATTTCATTCAAATTCATATTTCAAACAAAAACAATAAACAATAAAAATTATCACTTTCTCACCTAAACCTCACCCAAATTCCCTTCAATGAAAATGATCACTTTTTCACCATTTTTTTAATTATCATTAAAACATAAATTAAAAATTTTTAAATTATCAATAGTTCACCCGAAGTTTGCAAAGTGTATCAATTTTCCATTTTGCCATTAATTAATGCATGCAATCTGTTTTTTCAAATTCATAACTCTTTCAACAGCAAAGTTTACTTGACTACTTTTAACTTATTATTTCATGAATAGTCATTTAAAATAAAAATATTTTATAAGTAGTAATAATTATGAGGGTAGAGTTATGTGCACTCTAGTTTATACATTGAATAATTCATTTTTAATAAAAAATTATCATAATAATTATTAAGGACATTAATATAATTTAACAAAATACTATTACTCTTAATTTGTAGTTTTTTTTAAACTAACATAATCTATGACAAAATTACTTTTAGAACTTTTTTTTTTAAGTGAACAAAACTTCAACCTAAATTATTGCTTACTAAATCCTCTGAAATTATGGTAAAACAATCAAAAACTAAATCAGTCAATAAAAAATTTCATTTTATCATTTAGGACCTTTAGTGTAAATATTGTACAATTACATTTTAGTTTTTAAATGCAACCCCACCTTCATTGGAATACTAAGGTTATATTTGGAAGATATGATTGGATTGGATTAACTTTTAAATTATATTTGATTAGAATGTATTAAATATAGTGTAGACTTTTGTTTGGTGTAATGTCAGATAGGATTATAATAGTGTTGTCCTATTATTATAATAGTAAAAATAATAATAATTACTACGAAAATTAAGTGAAATAAATTATGCTTAAATTTTGACAATAACTTTTGAACAAAATTTGCCTATTATAAATGACATGAATTAAAAAAAGAAAAAAAGAACACCTGATTCAATTATTTTCCACATCTCTATATATAACCACCTACATAACATTACTTACACTATATAACATTACCAAAAAATATAAATTCCATCAAACTATAGAGCAACAATTGAATCTAAATAAAATAAAATTTCTCATATAATATATTAGATTATATAAGACAATAAAAAAAATTATTTATAAAGTATTTGATACATTATACATATTCATCGTTAAGCCACTCTTACATGTGGTTAAATACTTACAAAAAGAGGGTGGTAAGCATTTGTTACAAACAGTTTACAATCACCCACAAGCAAAAATCTAATTCATATGACCAGTTACAAAAAAATATGCAATCATAGCTTCATATTCTTCAACCAATTCAACAGAGTAGTCGTCTCTGATAAAAAATTGAAGCGTGATACCGATTTCTCTCGTTAAGCAAATTGATATCCAAGCCCCCACAATTTCACTTCAAGATTAAAATTCCAAAAAAAAAAAAAAAAGTAAACTCATTTTTCACCTTCTGACATAAAACAACGCAGAAGATTGATACCATGCCGTTATCTTTTTGAGATTACCTTTCCAATCAGTAATCATAGACACACACAAAAAAAATAAAAAATAAATAACCACATAACCTTAAGTTGGAAAAGGTAATATTACAGGAAGATTGATAATATAAAAATTACAGGAATGCTACTGTCAAGTTGGAAAAGGTAAGCAAAATAATTGAGATTTAACTAGGAAAAGCATGCAAATTTACTCACCGATTGAAGAAGAAAGGTGAGTTTCAGTTCCTGAAATCAAACCAACCAAAAAAAAAAAAATCAATTTACTACATTAGCAAATTTAATATAAAATCTACAGGAAGGCCAACAAATGATGAGATAAATGTCAATTTAATTGTAAACCCATATGTAATTGATTCTTGAGTTTGCTGACTGCTGAATGTAATTATCTTCTTCTTTTTTTCTTTAATTTAATGGGTTTTACTTGAATGGCACTATTTTAACGAATTAATCTCTAAACACATTTATTGACTTAGCTAGCGAAAAGAAGTACATAAAGGTGGAAAACTCCGAATCGAAATCTCTCCAATTTAATCCATTCAAAATTGTATAAGAGGGAGGGAAGAAAAGAAGTACATAAAATGAAGGGAAAAATAAGACTAGTAACAGTTAGTTGTAAATAATGTAAATTATTTTTGGATTTTAAGAAAGTTTATAGAGTAAAGCTCTATTTTTTAAATGTATGTTATGAGTTTATTAGATAAATGGATGTAAAAAAAAAAAAAGAACATGAAATCAAATAATTTTATTCATAAAAGTTATTATTTAAAGTTTATTAAATGAATGCATAGAATAATGGAGCAGTCTGAATAAATTTTGATGTGTAAATAATCTTATCCCAATAATAAAATTTGCGTTCTATCATGTGCATGCATTGGCTGCGGATGGGATGTCCTAAAAAAAGAGATTGATTTGTCCTTTCGGATGAGATGTAGAATTGTCAATTGTGTACGTCTCTGTTGGAATTTTTTTATTATTATATTTTAATGTGGACAGATAATCGTTCTAACTTCTATCCACGCGCTATTTTTTCACCTTGGCTCAAATCAAACAATCATCGTCCATTTGATTTTTTCAACCTTAAACAACAAAAACGGCCAATTGAAAATTTAGTATACACGGCGGGTCGTTGCAGCTGCCTATAAAAACAAATTAGATGTCAAAAACCTCAGCCTTCAAATTAATCCCAAAAATTATTAAAAGCGTTGAACGGAGGAAGAGTAGTGAGTGTCTCTATCCAACACCAAGACGTGTGGAGCATGCAATTCAGATGCTCAGCCTTGAAGCGGTTGCCGCTGAAGAGTAAGAGACTATTGTGAGGGGAGAGTAAACAAATCGAATGGACGGGGATTTGTTTGATTTGAGTCGAGGGAGGAAAAGCCATAACGCATGGATGGCCAAAACAATTTCTATTTTGACGATATCCGGAGCCAATGCATGCACAAGCCTATTGCATCTTGCCCTCATTGGCGATTAATACGACATTTGATTTTCTCATTATATATTATTAATCTCTATTATTTATTTTTATCTTAAAATAAATAATTTAAAAGGGTATATAGTTTTTAAGCCCACTCTCATGAGAATTTTTATTAATGTCTAATTTAGATAATTTAATTTCTTAAACCTTAATTTTTTTAAAATTATTATCTTTTCTCAAATATTATATATTTTACTATTGTAATCATAAAATATATTAATTTATAATACTTCAACAGAGGATGATGAATAAGTATCAAATATCTTTTTATGATTATGGCAACCGTGGATGAAACCTTAAAAAAAATAGATAAATTATAGTGATTATGTATTTTTTTTATTAAAATAGATTTTATAAATTTTATACAGTGGATGTTTGGAAAAAAATAAAAATTATAATAAGAATAAATTCGGTGGAATATATTGAAAAATAAATATTAGTTTAAAATTTTTAATGGAGTTAACTGAAAAATAAAAATTAATAAGATATAATGAAATGATCAAATATCATCACTCATGATAAATAGTATTTATATACAAGTGTATTACAATTACTATAAGCAAAATTAGGAACAAATAAGTACAAAAATTCAGCAAAGTAGCTCACAACTTACCTACTCTAATAACAAACTGACTTCTCTTATACTAATTCCAAACTAACTTATTCTTTACTAATTCAGATATAAATAAAGTAGATTGGAATAATATATTTGGCACACCACATCAAATGAGATTACATTAGTTAAATCTTATATGCGCAATCTATAAATTTACTGTTCATACAATGGTGTATTATATAATACATCATAATGTAAATAGTGCCGCATTAAATAAACCTAAGGAGGGTCGGGTTTATGTAATATTACACTGTTCATTTTTTAAATTTCTTTAATTAAAATAATAAAAAAATAATATTATGTTCATTTTTTATTTCTTTAATTAAAATAATAAAAATTCAATAAAAAATATATAATATTAAAAATTCAAATATGTTGTTGCCGGCGTTAATGAACTATCGGTAATATTTTGATGGTGGCCACCTTCCGGTGGTCACTTCATAACATTATGTGTTGCACTTTGGTACCATTAGAATTTTGACTATTGTCTTGTTGGAGCAATGCAATGATGAATGATTACCAACAACAAAATTTTTGTTTTGTTTGTCGTAAATTTACGATCTAAAATTTGAAAGCCGAAACTTTGAGTATAGATATATAACAAGTGAAAATAATATTTAATATTTTATTTATTATAATAAAATTAAAAATATATTTGAACCGTCAATTTAGACCAAAGTTGGCGCATCATGATCGTCCGCTGAAAGAATATACTATATATATATATATATATATATATATATATATATATATATAAAGTCAATTATACCTAATTTTTCACGTTTGCTCTTTACCCTAATTCATCTTTTTTTTTTTTTTGGGAGCTCATACAATCAAAACTTCTTTAATACTGCAAACATCACTACTGTAATTAATAAGTATTTGATTATTTTATTCTTTAATATATAAATATTCAATAAATTCAAGGTGAAATTTACCAATAACCATTTTTATGTTTTTCAAGAGTATCTAACTAAACTTTGAATATATAAAGGAAAATTGGTGTCATTAGATGGAATTTTGGTTAATCCTCTTAATCGCGAGCCGGCCGCTGACGCAGTGTACGGTAGAGTCGTCATTACATTATATGCAATTTGACTAATTCAAGTGTACTTGTTCGCTCCTCAGGTTGTCATTAATGCCGTTTTGATCCGGTTGTTTGTTTCTTATCACTTGTGGGTCTAGCTACCTTACGTTATCTGTTAGTTACAGATTAAGAAATGACAAGTCAATAAATAAGGGGGTGACACATGAAGTTAATCGGAGGGTCAAATGACCGGAGCAACAAGTCGCATTCCAGTTGAAAAATAGAGGTTAATTTTTTCGAGCCTCCATATGTTCCAACATATAGCACCATGGCCCCGTTAATTTTGTCAATAGCCATTGTGCCACTAATTCTATTTATTTTTTCTGTTTAATGTAGCCGTTCCGGTTTGAATTTTGAAAAATTATATATACCCCTTGCATTAATCTGTACATTACAATAAATATTATGTCGAAAATTTTTTATTCATTTTTAAATATCAAAAATTATTTTTTGAGTAATCAAATTATTTATTTAAAATACTTTTTTTTTTATTTTATTTTAGAGTTTGGAACATTTTGGACAATTTTATGATAATTGGTATCAAGTACCAAAACATGAGATTACAATTTTAACTTGTAAAAAAAATTTCTAAATATTATAAACACATTTTTTATATTGTTTTAAAATTTTCACTAAGAATTTTTTTAGCACTAATATATTAATTAATATCATAAATATACCTATATTTATTTTTAAAAAATGAAAGTACTCTTTCCTAAGTGTCATATATGAAACACAAAATCATCAAGAGTGCCTTTATTTTTATGCATTAAAAAATTATGTAAATTAATATAATTAATTTACTTATTTAAATATGTAAAAAGTTGAAATTAGTATCTATTATTATTATTTAGTAATGAAATGGGCGCTAAGTGATGACTTACAGAGCTTGAAGGGATAAATAGTGATTGTAGAATCAAGTGAGTATGTTTGAAATTAATCATTTTATTAAGTTTCCACCAACGATTCCATTAATTTCTATCCGTTGGATTTCAGTCAACAAATCCAACGAATAATAGCTGCGGGCTGTTAATTACATTATTTTGTAACTTAGCCGCAGCCATCACGGCACTTGTAGTGGGCTGTGATACAATGTCCGTACCACTCATTCATATGAACAGTATTTAATTGTGATTCTCATGTGGGACACACAATTAATATTAATTATGAGTGAGACGTAAACTACATATGTTGTAGGGAGAGGCTACCTTACAGCTCCCGCACAATTAATATTAATTATGAGTGAGGACGTAAAGTCCGTTGTAGGGAGGGGCTACCACACAATTGATAATATTAATTATCAAAACACGCTATGTTGCAATATAGGCAAACCTTTCTTATCATAATAAAAACTCTCGACTTAAGTGCGATTTAGAATTATTTTTTATATAGTGTTTTTTTATTTTGTTTTATAGAAAAAGATTGCTTAATTTTTCACAAAAATAAAAATATGTTTGGTAGTTTGTTTTTAGGCTAATGTTTGAAAATAAAAACTGTGAAACTGTGTTTGATAATTTGTCCTAAAAAATAAAAATAACAAAAATTTATTTAGTATGTATTTCTTTAAAACTTACATTTCAATAACTACATTATAAAAATAAATGTATCTAATTTTAATACATGTTTAAAATAAAAGTTTTGTCAAAAATTTGAGAAAAATATCATCCGTTGATTTTGTAAATTTCCTAAATTTTTAAAGAAATTAATTTTGTATTTAAATAATTTATGATAATTTTAAAACTTATTTATTGATTGTTACATTTATTTATATTAATTAAGCTAAATTTATTTTTTTTAATAATAATAATAATATTTTTTTTATTAATGTATGCATAATTTTTTTTGTTACAATTTATTATATTAAAATAAACTATTTATCTAATAATATGTAAAACCTACTAAATATTTGTGATTATTAATTATATTACTGTTGGGAGACCCGTAATAACAAAAAACAAAAAAGATAGACAACACCAATTTGGCGTTCTCTACCTTTATTAAAAAAAATTAAAAAATAAAACTTTTTGATTTTTATATATATTTTTGGTCCGTAGCTCAAAAACACATCCACCAAACAAGTTCTATAATTTTATATTTTCAGAAGATAAAATATAGTAGGCCAAAATCAATACGAAACGCATATTGACTATTCTTTTTTGGTTTCCTCTTGCGCGCGTCGCCTCGCTCTCACCTCTCAGTGTTTGGCGATCTCCGTCACCCCTTTCTTAATTATTTTTTTTAAAGCGAACCAATCAAACACTCTAAATTTTTTTATTTTTATTCAAAAAAAAAAAACACCAAACGCTCTCTTCTCTATTTTAATCTCAATTTGCACAAGGAGAATGCAACAACAATGACAATGAGGGCGTTGTCGAATTTATCGGTAGTTTCTTCCTCTCCATTCAAAACTAATCACCCAAACCATCCGCCATTTGTCCCGTCGCTTCGAAACTGTAGATTTACAACTGCGCGTAATAATCCGAGATGCAGAGAATTAACTGCTGTTCAAACCGCTCAGCCAACTGTTTCTGATGATACTCGTCCTCAAACGCCCTCCTTTAATGAGGTACTACAATGCAACAATCTCAAACTTTTTTTTTTTCAAATTTTTATGTTTATGTTTTGATTTGTTCTGTTTGGCAGTTGATCGAGTGTTTGATAAGTCGAGTGGATTTAACGGAGGCGGAGACTGAAGCTTCGCTGAATTATTTGTTGAATGAGCCTGATGAGGCTTTGATTAGTGCTTTTCTTGTTTTGCTCAGAGCCAAAGGAGAAACTTTTGGAGAGGTAAAAGTTGCAATTTTTTTTTTTTTTCCATTTGGTTGTTACATTTACATGCGGGTCAGTCTTCAGTCAACTGCCTTTACAAGTAAGCAATTAAACTCAGGTCACATCATCTTTTATATGTCAAGCAAACTGTTTTTTTTTTTTTTAATATTTCTTGTTGTTGTTAAAATAATTGGAAATCGTAGGGAAGGAAAGCAATTGCAAAAAGGAAATGTCTCAGTTTTTAGAATTTTTTTTAGCATTGGTTTTTGGAAATGAGCAAATCAATTTAGGCGGAAATAAAAAAGAAAAATAATTTCAAAATTTTGTGCACATAGATTGTGGGATTGGCGAGGGCGATGATAAAGCATGCCACGAAGGTGGAAGGGATGGGTGACATAGTTGACATTGTGGGGACAGGAGGTGATGGTGCAAACACAGTGAACATTTCAACTGGTGCTTCAATTCTTGCTGCAGCTTGTGGTGCAAAAGTTGCCAAGGTGACGATTTTCTTCATCCTTGACCTTGTGTGATGCTATATTTTCATTTTTTTCTTTTCTCATAATATTTTTGTGGGTTGTTTTATCTCAGCAAGGTAGTCGGGCTAGTTCTTCTGCCTGTGGAAGTGCTGATGTGTTAGAAGCTTTGGGTGTAGCTATTGACTTAGACCCAGAGGTAGGTGCAATATGACTTTAGTTATTTATTGTTATATGTGCATTTTCATGCGTGTGGTTTTTCCTGAATGTGGCATGTTGCATTCTGGCTGTTTTTGGAGAGAGAAATGCGTGTTAAATGCTACAAAAAGGATGTCAACATATTGAAAGTACCAAACTATGTGCACTGCTATTTTCAATCATGGGATGTTAAGAATATCGGCATTTCCATTTTGTGGGTTTGTAAATGCAAGCTGAGCTGTTCTTCTTCCCATAGCTATTACTTAGTGGAATTCAAAGGTTACAAAGAAAGTGGTTAGGGTCCCAACTTGCCATGTTTTATGCCTTCAAGTTCAACACATTGACAGGAGCTATAATGACGAGGCATTATAGATGCATCATTTTTGGTTTTATTAATCTCCTCAGTTTGTTAACATGAGGCCATTGTGGGCATACTTGGATCAAAACCATACCAAGAATAATTTATTTGCTTAGTCATCTTCATGCAGCTAATCTGGCTTTTCCTTCAAAGTGGACTGTCCCCTATATATTTCATATTTCATAAACTAAAAGTTAGGTTGAAAATATGTGCATTTAGTTCTAGGTCTACTCAACCTACTGAACGTAAAGATAGATAATAAACTGATATGATAATGATATGCAATATTCAACATTCTTATGTTGGTGGATTTTTTTATTTTTTGGTTCTTGAAAACAGGGTATAAGAAGGTGTGTGAATGAGGCAGGAATTGGTTTCATGATGTCGACAAAGTATCACCCTGCAATGAAGTTTGTCAGGCCAGTGAGGAAAAAGCTCAAAGTAAAAACTGTATTCAATGTATTGGGTCCTATGTTGAATCCTGCATGTGTACCATTCGCTGTGGTTGGTGTTTACAATGAAGACTTGGTAAGTTCCTCTGTGGTGTACTATAGCCTTAGTAGAAACACTATTATCTCATAGGAAGATTTCTTAATAATTCAACATCACTATCTGAGAGATTTCTCAGTTGCAGGCTTATTTGAGTTATTCGAACTTGTTACACTTTCATACTTAAAATCCTATGCTTTGAAATATCTCTTGCAGGCTTGTCTCTAATTTGTAGAAAATGTTTTAGGTAACAAGTGTAACCCTTGGTAGCTTGAATCCTTATATGATTAAATATTGAAGCTTCTCTCGGCTTCAATTTTTTATTTAATTTTCAGTTTCCTGGGTTAATCAAGGAGATTAAACTAACAGCAAAATTATAATGTGTTTATTTTTCCCTGAATTTTTGTAAAAGGTTTTTAATATGTGTCAGATTTATTCATATATGCATGTATTTCATGATGTTAATTGTTTTAAATATATTATCAGTTGTTTGAAGTGTATCATGTAAAATAGTAGACATATATGTCTTAGGAGATTGGTCACATATTTTGAGTAACTTGCCATTTGTATTTATGGAGTTCTCCCTCATTGGAGCTCTCTTCTGTTTGTTGGATAGGTGCTGAAAATGGCCAATGCATTGCAACGATTTGGCCTGAAA
Source organism: Murraya koenigii (assembly GCA_025617385.1). Lineage (NCBI taxonomy): Eukaryota > Viridiplantae > Streptophyta > Magnoliopsida > Sapindales > Rutaceae > Murraya > Murraya koenigii. The sequence goes on from CM046811.1 coordinate 3,890,381, forward strand.
AGAGCATTAGTTGTTCACTCAGAGGGTTTGGATGAGATGAGTCCCCTTGGTAAGGTTTCTGCTTTTCGGTAGTCAGCATATGTTTATTTAGCATTCATAGATTGTAGCTTTATTTGATTCTTGTAAGCTTTACATTTGGTTACTCCTAACCTTGTGCTTACATTTCATATGATTCAAACATAATGATTGGAATACAGGACCTGGGCTGGTCCTTGATGTCACCCAGGAAAAAATTGAGAGATTCTCATTTGATCCATGTAAGGATCTTGTCACTGATCTATTTTATTTCCTGTTCATTAATAGTTTTCTCATCATATCAATACTTGAGTACCTTACTAAAATGAGTATGGTATTTTATAGTGGACTTTGGCATTCCCCGCTGCACTTTAGAAAGTTTGCAAGGTGGAGACCCGGCCTATAATGCAGAGGTCTTAAGGCGTGTACTGTCTGGAGAAAGAGGGGCAATAGCTGATGCATTAGTCAGTTTTCTACTCTTAACACTCCCAATCTCAACTGGCTGCTCTCTCTCTCTTGCTCTGTGTGTGTGTTTTTGAGTGATGCTTATGCAACAAGAACAAATGGACTTATAAAATTTAATCTGACAATGATTGGGCAGATCCTAAATGCAGCAGCAGCGTTGTTGGTCTGTTGCAAAGTGAACACCTTGGCTGAGGGTGTAGCCCTGGCACGTGAAATTCAATTATCAGGAAAAGCTCTTGGTACGCTGGATTTATGGATAGAAGCCTCAAAGGTGAATAAAACCTGTTCCTGAGTTGGCTGCTTCTATAGGTATTGAAAACATAATCAATCCATTTTGTTCTTTCCACTTTATTAAAGCAGAGCATGAAAAAAAGATACACCTTTGTAGGGGGCGCCAGCATTTGCTTTGGCATGAATATGGAGTTTTGAAGCCTGAGAAACACTTCATTGCAGTACTATGAATAACAGGTAGGTTAAAAGTTGGCTTCTGTATCTCTTTCCGATCAACTATTAGAAGAAATTAGGTGGTCAGGAAAGTATTGCGTTAATCTTGTTTATTATGGTGTATTGAAAGTGTTGGCTTATGAAATGTTTTATATGATGTTTGAATAATTTTTTGGGCACAAAGTCAGATGAAGTACAATTATTTTTATTATTATCATTTTTACCATTTTGTGGAATAATATACAATTGTATATGGTATATTTGACAATTCAATTAAATGGCTAGAGTTCACTGTCTCCTAATCGTGAAGTCGCCGCCGGAAGTTCCGTCAACATTGTAGTTGATTTTTCATTATACAAACACCCCACTTGGAGCTGGTAAAACGGTACACCGAAACGTGTTTATGTTATGTTAAATTTAGATTATCACAAACATAATTTATTTAATAATCATGTAAAAATATTGAAATTTAAATTCAACACAAAAAATAAGACTGATTTAATCGTGAAATTTAGAGTGTTATAAACACAATTTATTTAATAATCATGTGAAAATATGAAAATTTAAATTCAATACGAAAAATAAACCAGTGATTTAATAGACATTTAGAGTGATTTAATACACATTTAATAATCATGTAATAGTATCACTCAACACAACGAAATTTAATAACTTATTTAATACATGCATATTTAATATGATTAACATCAAATATTATATACACATTTATCACAAATTGTATTTTTTTATATCTCTAAATAACATCATGTAATATATGTCTACTAAAATATTATATCATTCTATCTACAATCTTGTAAAATTGAACACATTATAAATGTTCATCATTCAAAAAAAAAAAAAAAAAGAAAAGAGAATCAAGTCCAATTTTCTAGTTTGATGACAATATTTTGCATGTCAATTAAAATTAAAAACATATATATAAATTAGATTTTATAAATATGAATTAGTTTTGACTAAATATTTATTAATTGTATGGGGCGGATAATACCACTCTATCAATAACAAGAATAAAGTAGCAATTCAGTTTCAAATGGTTTGAGCTTGGAAGCAACCTGCTATATATCGATAGGCGAAAACAGACTGCTATTGGCTGCTTCGCCTATCTATTCTATTCTATTATGGCCGGCTTGGAGACATCAAAGGAAGACCATCATCTCTATCCGAGTACGATCATAGCGGTTAACAAATTCTCGAAGGCTGGCCTCGAAGGCATAGAGGGTGTTCCCCTCCGCGTCTATGACTTGCGCGGCGAGTTCGATAGGCGTCCGGTTATCCGGGTCGGCACGCCTACCTTCGAGAGAAGGTTATTCGAGTTTTCCCCGAACCTTGTATGAATAGCATGGAGAATGCTATCCCTTGGGTCCGGTGCGTGGTTAAAGCCCTGTGCCCCTGGGCGAGCGGTTCCCCCTATTAATGGAATAAATATGTCGACAAATTAAACCCTTTATTGACACATAAAAAAAAAAAAACATGATAACAAACTCATTTAATAATCATGTCAATTTTCACCATCCAATTTATTTATTTTTTGTCCGATAATCCAGGTAGTGTTAAATTTTACCAACACTAACCCTACCTGCAAGCCCCCATCATGGTACACAAACATATGTTTTGGAGATAAATTCCTTTTATTTCATTTTCATTTATTTTCTCACTTCAACGCCCAAAAAATGGGAATTACTTAATTTTATTACGTTACTCCATAGCTATTTCTATAACAAAATTTTTAATGAAAATATAGGTTTGAAGAGCACCCTGTTACTTGCGGACATATAACACCCCCAAAATAATGAAAAGAGATTATATCTCAAGTTAATAAAAGTAACTGTAGAGAAGAAATTGAACATGCGCTTTTCTTCTCTTTTCATGATATTTAAATATGCAGCTCTACTGCATGCTAGTTGAACTTGAAAGCCAGCGTTGCCGGTTGCGGTAGTAAAATGTGAATGAAGCAGAGGCGCTAGTTGGTGTCACTCCAACAATACAAACCTCTGAAGCCGCTGGCCTGTCGAATGCTTCTCTCTGTACACAGAGAGCAGCGCCCCATACATCTCTCTGATTTTACTTTATAATCAAGCAGAGAAATGTCTATAACACTAACACACACGCGCGCGCACACACACACACAAAAGTATAAGTTGACATCGATTGTTACTTTTACACACCACATGATCGGTCACTTCAATACCGTTGCATTTCTTCACTTCATCCCCTGTACATGAACTTGTGGCTCTGAATTAACAGAGCAAATTTATCATTTATCAGCAAGGGCAAGGGCACCGGCATCAGAAAGAAGGGGAACCAGCTTTCCTCCGCGGTGCTTCTCTACTACAGCTGCAATGATTTTTTTTTAAAAAAAGTACAAATAGAACAAATCAGTTAGACTTTCTGTTATCTTAGAGATGTGAGGCTTGTTTGCAAAGAAAGTGGGCGTTAGCAATGAAGAGAGGTTGAATGGGCATACTGTCGCAGCCACCGAGGTGTTTTCCCCCAATGAACACATTGGGTACAGTTCTCTGCCCAGTCCACTCTGCCAGAGCCGCTTGAATTTTACTTCCATCACCTGCAAAACATGCAAGGATTTCAAGAATTGGTTGTTTGTCGAAGAAAACAAAACTGGACAAAAAGCATATGATTCCAATGGAGGGCAGCAAGCCTCGTTCACATTGAAAGCAAAATTCATCATTCATTCAACGTATATGACCCGACTGTCAGCATATTTAGCGAGAGAGTGAGAGGGAGATTTCTTCATTCACAACGTCAAATATTTCAAAGGCAAGCAAGCAAGCCGTCTGAGAAATACAGAGAGTTTGTTTGCTCTTACTTTCAATATCCAATTCTACGGCTTTGAAACTCGCTCCAAGCTGTTTAAGCAACTCCTTCACCCTTGTACAATAACCACAGTAGGTTTTGCTGCAAATGTAGGAACAATATGAACCAACATTCGTAGCAAAAAAATCGAATAATTAATACTCAAAAATTATTCTTGATCTCGTCAAACGTAATTCCCAAAATCGAATAATAATATTCATTCAAAACAGATTTGGAGCTTAGATTAATATTCGACCAAACGTAATCGATTCATAGAGGCTAACAAAACACGAGCCAACACATCATAAAGGCATCTACGACGTCGTTAAATAAATATTCCAAAAGAAAGAAATTCAAAATCAAAACAAATAGGAATTGAAGACCTGAAGACAACGACGGGATTGGAGGAGACGATTTCCTTAGCGTTGTTAAGCGCGATTTCAAGCTCTTCTTTGCTTATTTTGCTTTGAAATAAACCCATCTTTTGATCCTTTCCTTTACAAATAAGTAATTGCTCTGTTGTTTGATATTGGGTCTCACTAGTCGTTTCTGCCTACTACCTGGTGATTTTTATAAATAAACATACACGATACCGGCTTTTTGTCAAAATTACGTATATATCCCTACGCATGATTTTGTTCAAAATTAATCTTTTTCAAAATATGAATAACTTAAGATTACCTTTAACACACTGTATTTATTGTCTTATGATGTATTTTATTAAGTGATAATATAATATTATGTTTAGTGTGGTATAGATTATATTATATACAATAATATTATTTTACACTAATGTTAAATTAGACTAATATTATTTAAAATTTATTAATATTTTACGGTTCTGTTATTAAATTTTTAAATTAAGTATCAAATAATTATTCTTATACATTAATTTTGATCATATAAAAATTATTTAATAATATACTATTATTAAATAATACAATATTATTTTATATTATTAATAATATTATAATATAATTCATTTCTATTTGGTTTTTTTTTTTGAAATCCTATATGTTAGTTATTATAATATAGTATAATTTAATATCATATTGTTAAAATATAATATTATATAATATAAATTATATATGTTATAAAATAATATAATATTAAAATTATATATATTTATTTTTATTTATTAATAATAAATGTTTTTTGTAATGAAAGTGAATAATTTATTTAATGGTAAAAATTAAATAATTATATTTAAAATATAACTTATTTTAATGCAATACTGTCTAAAAACTATCCTATAAGTTTATTTTATACACCTTTTATTGTATTGGCTACCTTTTTAATGCTATGCAATACAGTCACAAATTACAACCAAACATGAATTACATAAAAGCAATGTCTTAATATAATAAAATCAATAAAATTTAGTATAATCCAAGTTGTCAAACGCAATGTAAGGCCACTGATATTTCAACCAAAAAAAAAAAAAAAAAGACAAAATGTAAACAACAGACAATGTCAAACCTGGTTACATACTATAATTTTGTCAGCCTTTTGGTCTTATTTATCGTTTTTAGAAACTTAAATAACAAATGCAATCTAAAATTAAGTTATTATTCTTATCATCATATGGGACTAGAGATTAGATATAATTGTGACTATTCAAAAAAGTAAGATAATCTCTGGGCTTAATTATCAGCTGAAATTTTCATATTCCAACAAGTAGGATGTGTTGCATATACAGCAGCTGTCTGTTTCAATAACAATTTGACCGGAAACTCTGCTGGAACTAATAACACTTCTTATTATTACATTGTTGAGGACAATTTTAATTTCCGTTTCACTTGGCTGCAAAAATTGCTTCTAAGTCTTTGTACAATCCTTTTGGTTTTGACTTGAAATCCGAAGATGAACTTGAACTCCTGCTCCTTTTGGCGCTCCAAAAGTCACTCCATTTAGTCTGACTGCTCGAAGGATCATTTGTAGTTCCACTTCTTTCTTTGCTAAAGCTGGACTTAGCCATTTCTCTCAGTTGTTTTAGCCATGGTTTATCTGTTGACCCTGAGCTTCCACTGCCTGAGCTCCTGATCCTGTCGGCATAACCAGTATCACCAGCAACTCCTTCCCCACGTCGATCCAATGGAAATTTGCTTTCCAGGTTTTTCATCAACTTCTGTGGGATAACCAGCAGGAGAACTCCAAGGAAAGCTAATTTTAGGCCTGACAAAAGAGAATTCTTAGCCAGGTCCAGTTGCTTTGCTTGTCTGTACAATGCATACCATTCGTTGATCATCTGGGCAAGATATCCGATTAAGAAAAGCATAAGCATGGAGATTCCAACTTTAGTCTCTACCCCGGATGAAAGTTCCTTCTCCATGAAAAGTAAACAAAGAGTAAACAAACCCACTTGGCAGGAAATGGAAATGATCTCAACCAACTGAATCTTTTTCTTAATGAAAGGCTTCTTAAGAACCATGAAAAAGAGCTGAAATGAGGTGATGCATAATATAATTACTGTTGGAGTTTTAGAGGACCAGTCATCCATATAGGCACCAGCTAGAACTCCTAGAGAAACTCGTTTCACAGATTCGAGGAGTGTGTAGTATATTCTCAGTATTCCAAACAGCTTTTGTATGAAAGGTGCCTCTGCATCTTCTGTTTCATCATCTGAGGCAATGATACGATCACCTTCCTTGTGAGGATTGCCTCTGGAAATCTGTGAGAGCATGTATTTTGGGGGACCTCTCAGATCTTCAAATAGAGGGCCTAAAATGGTTAGATAGCCAGAGTTTGGTTGGTTTTCCCATGTCCATTGGCCTCTTTTACCAGGACCTAGAGTTACTCGGACAATCTCTTGATACCAGTGAAATCTCTGGCCTTCTTGATGGACTTCCTTATATTGAAGCAGCTTCCCAAGGGTGATTCCAACTGAGAGGAACAAGAGCAAAGACAGCAACATAAAAGACACCACAGCCAACAGAAGAATGCCAAGTATAACTCCTGATCGCGCTCCACCTTCAACATTAGAAGATAAGTTAAAATATTACACGTGCTTGAAGTTCTCTACAAAACTCATAAGATTAAGATACTCATTATAAAGAGTATATAAATAATATTACTTGAAAACTTCAAAAAGTAATGAATATTTAACTTACCTTTAACTAGAGCAGCAGAAGCCTTGCAAATACAAGGCAGTGCAAGAATTGTAAGAAAGATCTCAAATCTTGGGAATGTGACTGCTCCATAGCCCCTTTGTTTTTCAGAGCTTTTCTTTCTGAATTTTACAATTAGGAGCAGTAAAGTATGTAGAAGTATCAAACTGCCACCAATCATAGCTAACCAGAACATGCTTCTGTCAAATTCTCTCCAACTACAAGAGAAAATGAGTGCTGTAAGATAGTGTATCAATAGACAAATGAATCTTTAGACTGAAACAAAGCAAATAACAAAGAAGGAGGCTAACTCCTAAGTGTTCTTCTTGACCAGAACTAAACATCATATACCTTTGGCAATCTGGAATGTCTCTATAATATGTATGTCGAGAAACATGTTCATTAAAAATATTAAATGAAACATCCTAATAACTTACCCATTCAAGTGATTCGAATCCAAATAATCTGCTTCTGGTTTAATATTTTGGCTCTGCATACATGTGATACATTCGATCATTCAATGTATTCATAACATACTGTTTGAAGCCAAAAAATAAATAACGTAGCAAATTTTACTTTTACCTCAAAAAATAATTCATATTCCATTGGAGTTAGAGGCGAGCCATATGCAGTTGGATCAGTATTTGAATTCACTGCAACTGGTTGCTCACTTTGAAAAACAGCTAAATGATTAAATTTGGAAATGTAGGAATGTGGGCCATCTGGGGAACTTGAGCCCACCATGACTGGGTGGCTCTGCCCTGTTTCCCATGGTAGATTGAAGTATGGAATACTCCACTGAATACCTCTGGAAAATTCATAATATTCAACCGGCAACGTAACTCCCAACCATCTTGACAGTGCAAAGACCTGGATGTGGCATGCGGTTCTCTGCGCAAAAGGAACACACAAGATGATGATTTCAGTTTTGTAGCTAAAGCTGACTTTAGAAAATCTTTAAGGATATAAAATGGCAGCTCATATCTACTTTGATTAAAAAATGAATTGTTCACAATATTCAAGAGTAAGTCAAAAATCATACGAAAAGGTTCCTTGCAGGATCATACACCAGAGAGTATGATGGTTTCGAAAATGCCCCGGCAGATAGAAGGCTTGCCGTTGACACAGTGAGCAGCCCAGCAGCAACGGATGTTGCCACAAAAGCAGCAGTTACAAATATAGAAATTGCAGAAGATATTGTTGGTACAGAATCTGCAGACATGTCATAACTTTCGTAAGAAAATTACTAAAGAAAACTGTGGGAAACTGACAATTATCCAAACATAGGATGTAGCATATTAGTTGAGCTAATAATAAACAAGAAGAGAGGAATCCTTACAGTGCCTCACTTGTAGAACGTTAGATGGTTGATTCTTGTTTCCAGCAACATCCCCAGTTACATTTTCAGGAACATTGACAGAAACAGTATCAGCAGTAGCATGTATCTCTATAACGTACAAGCTCCGACTTATTTCTTGAAAGCTGGATAAAATTAACAAAAGAATTAAAATTAAAATATTCTGGAGTTTTTATCTTTGAAAAACCAATCCGAAACTGCCTCGCTCATTTTCATGGCATTTCACGGTAGGTGCTTACAGAAGTTGCTAATAATAAATAACTTGCCTCTGCAAATGCCCTCCCGAGATCAATATCAAAGAGGAATTAAAGCCAAATACAGGCTTCAAGAACTTGATTGCTATTGGGATACTATCCTGCCTAGTCCTTGTACTAGATGTTGTACTCAATCTCACAGCAGGTCTCTGAGAATCTGACAGCCAAATCTATGCTTATGTCAGGAGGAAAAACCACATTCACAAAGTATTCTCAGGAAAGAAATATAAAGTCTAGAAATTTTTATGCTCAATTGATTGCAAAGAATCTAGAAGTTTCTTATCAATATTTGAAACTTTTAAGTAAATAGGAACTGAAAAAATAATGGAGAATCTAATTGAATTCAATCTAGAAGCTTCTTACCAATTTTTAAAACGTTTAAGTCAATAGGAACTGAAAAAATAATGCAGAACCTAATTTAATTCCATACGAAAAGAATGTACCATATACCATAAAGGAAAGTAACTGGATCAATTGGCGAGAGAGGAGTCCCATATCTGCTTATAATGGAATTTGAATTGAGACTTATGGTGATAATAGCAATACTGGATATGTTTGCAACCTGAAAAGAAATTGTAAATGACATGAAAACTCTATGTGAAATTGGTTTGTGAATATTTGAGCAAAATAATATAATAATTTAAAGATTATTGACTGTAAGGTCCCAATTTATGTAAGGTCTCTACTCAAATTACCACAAACCCAAATCTGTGATTTCCAAGGTTTTTTCCATTGATTGGAACAAGTGTTCCCTGACTTGAATTCAAAGAATTTAGAATTTCCGCAGATGAATTGAGAACAGCTTCTGAGAAGTACAAGTACACCTTCAACTTCTCATCATCATTAGTTGCCTGCACAGTCCTGGTTTTACCATTTAGTTGAAACAACTTTTCAGGAACATGAGACCTTAGGTCGACAAATAAACTTCTTCTATCTGAAGAAAACAAATAGCCACAAAATGAACTGAGCAAGTTAGGTAACAATATGAAAAAAAAAAAAAAAAAAAAAGAAGATAATGTTTAACATTCTAAGAGAGCTAAAAATATGAAAATGAATACTCATGTCATCATAGCGACAAGGTAACTCAATAAGAATGTCGAAATCCAAATTTCAACATTAAGATTGAAGGACAAAATAACAAAACTCACCAAAATGTACATAGAAACTGGAATTTTCTGCCCTTGAAAATTTGTTCCCAGCAGTGTCAGTACAAAAGTTTTTGTCCATCACCAATATCACTCTCCCATACTGAACATTAGATGATAAACTCACAAGAAGAGAATATTTGAGGCTTCGTTGCACTGTGATAAGAGAAGATGGTATAATTTGGCCGGCACCATAGACCAGCAGCTGAAAAGAAAGATGACAGTATTTAACAACTTGGCCCATTGATTTATAAAAAGACAACTCGATTGTGTATCAGTGACTTTGCAAAATAAAGTTAGTTAAAACATTAATATATTTTGTTCGCCACCTACTCACGTTGCAGGCATTCACAGAAGAACATCCAAAACCTCCTCTGCCACTACAGGGTTCGGTAAAAGAAATGTATACAGAGACATTTTTGGCATTTGTAAAAGATGATGATGCAGTTACATATGCTGTAGGAGGGACTGTATCTGCAAAAGTGATATAGAATTGAACATTAGCAGCCAGAAATCAAAGTCAGTATAACTAGCAACATTCCAAAACCTGAATGTCAGAGCATCTAATGCCACAAGAATAGGCAATTAATACTTTCAACAACAAATGGATCATAATCTGATCTACAGCAAAGTGAGACTGGGATCTGATGGAAATCAAAACCCAGCCTCTAATTTTCTTATTTTCAGTTAGATGACATTCAGTTACAAGCATTACATGTAATCACATTTGTACACTATTCCAACTGATATTCAAGGAATTCTACCGAGTAAAAATAACAAGAACTCAAAAAAGATCAAAAGTAAGGCTTATTAACCAACAATCCAGTTATGGCTGGAGCAGCCAACTCCTTGAGATCCATAGCCGCAGACCTGAAATGTGTGATTCCCATCATGCAAGCCTATGTAAGAAACCTCCAAAGCTCCGCAATCTGAAGCAATGCCATCATCCAGCTGCATGCATGGTATTTAAAAAATCCATCAAATTTAGTAAATTAAAAATTTCAAAACAAAAATACCATGTAAAATTGCTACTAGTTCTAAGAAAAATCATGTATGCGCAGCAGTTGGCCAGCTAGAATGACGAACCATCCAGTCTTCTTGATTCCTATTTGCCTAGTAAAAGACCTTCAATTTGTATTTCAACAAATTCTCAACAATCAGAAATACAGAAGATGTAATTTAAATTCTTTTAGGGCATTTAATAAGAAACTTTAATCGAAAAGACTAAAATAAAATTACAGCCTACAGGTGCAAAGATCTCAAAGCAAATTCATAGCAACAATGAACAACTACCAACCCATTTCAACTTATGGACAACAGAAAATGAAAAGACGTAATTGTAAAGTTTCAAATTGCAGAGCAGCACAAAAAAAATTATTATAACTAAAAAAGAATTCAACAAACCTTGCAACTGATGCTACAGTCAGTGCAATTGTAATTTCCAGCGACCAACACTTGAAACAAAAATGTGGCCGAATTCAGTCGGGAAAATAACTTAGGAGCCTTCAAGAACTTCACAGAGACCACAGAACCATCACCATAAACTTTGATGAACAGAAGTGAAAGAACCCAACATTGCAAAACAAACCGTGTAAACTTTTTCAAATTCATTCTGGAAGGAAGAGCTTCAAACAGAAGTCTCAATTATGCAGTTAGTAGGGTTGGTGCAGTAAGTTGCAGAACAAAGAAAGCAATGCAGTGCAGTGCATGGAAAAAAAGAAAGAATGAGAGAGAGAGAGAAATTAGAGAAAATATAAAACGGCCAAAGAGTGGTTTTAGAAGATGGGGTAATGACTTCAGTGGCTGATGAAGACTATCAGTTAATGATAGTGCACATGTGACTGACAGTTCAGAACAAGTGCGTAATGTAATGTGCTTTCTCAAGATAAGTGAGCGAGAGAGAGATTTCAAAAAGAAGAATTGTAAACCGAAATAGAGACAAAAGAAGCATCTCTCTTTGCTGTTGTCTTGCTTCTTTGCTATTAAATAAAGTAAAAAGAGCAGCTATACAAGTACAGCTGAGTAAAAATTTCATCGTATTTCATTGTTTTATTACTTATTTTTGTACTGATTATAATAAATATTATTTAAGAAAAACTTACACACAATGCAAATGAATTTCAATAGAAAATTTTCAATTTGTTAAATTGCAAATTTCTTTACAAGTTGAAAATTTCTTTGTGCATGAAATGTAGAGATTTTTACCTCGCCAACTTTTGCAAGCGTGGAGGAATTGAGGCAGCTTTTTAGTCTAATTGATTTGGTCAACCCATAAATGCAAGTGTCTTTTAGACCATTATCATGGCCAATGGCCCTGGAGGAATGATAACATGAATATGTTTTTTTTTTTTTCTTACAAAAAAAACAACTGAATTTTTTTTTAAAAAAAAAAGAAAAAGCAAATGCACGTGCATTGACTGCTTCTAAGGACTGATGCCATGTTCTTCATTCGGAGTTGTCCACGGAGTTCTTATAAAAATGTTTAGTGGGTACAGTACAGAAAGAAGAGATTCCCCATTTATCCAGCTTCTGTAACCTCTCTGTTCAAAACATCATATATAATATCTATTTGTACTTTTATGGCTGTAATTTGATGCATAGCACGTTTTCATATTCGTACGTTTTCAATACTTTCAGCAATGAAACTGGACTGTAAAATTGCATAAATTGAGAGGTGGGGCAAAGCTCGAGTTCTGAATATGAGGCCGTCATTTTCAGTGGCGAATGTAAAGCCAGAAATGAAAATAAATGAACAAGAAAATCGGTTGTTAATTTTTTTTCTCCTTGAATATCAAGGCCCCACTTTTAGGGAAGAAAAAAATAACGAAGACAAAATGGTGATTGAAAAATCTTTTATCACAATCTGTTAACTTTTTGCAGTACTGGCAGTTGCTGAAAGAAAGATAACAGCTCTTTGAAGGCTGAAGCTCAACCTCATGAACATTATCCCTTATTTCTCACTTCAATATGGTAATGTAACATGTCCCCTACTCTTCATGTCTTTTAGTGTACGTCAATATTTTGGAAATAAAGGGAATAAAAATGAAGAATAAGTTATGAGAGTTTGAGCAAAGACAAAATACAAGAATGACGCAGCAGCCGTCGTTAACAAGCTGGACTCACCTCAACGCAATCTGTCTAATACATTATGAGATGAAGGATGACAAGCCGCTTCTTTAACAAACATGCAGACGCCTTGTCATCCAACCTTACGATTTTCTTCTATGTACTAGATCTATGGCTCAAAAGTATAAGAGTGACGCTGTTGCCACACCTATTAATTAACGTTGACTCTTAAACCCACCCCAAAATAAATTGACGAATGCATGTTAATGTCGAAATTCTTATTCGATTTCGATTTTGACCCATTTTTCTTGTTTTTGCAATTATTAAGTTATTTTACAAGAAGGAACTTACAATTTTCATAAAATAATATAAAAAAATAATAAAATAATAAAATTTATTATTTTTTTTTGTGAGAAATATAAATTATTTTAAAAGTAACTTAATAAGACACTTCTTCTTTTTTAAATAAACTCTATCTTATCAGCTAGGATAAAATTGTTGCATTTTTCGGTTCAAAAGTTGACAAAGACCCCAATCTTCTTCTTCTTCTTCTTCTTTTTAATTTATCTCTGTGGCTCATATCAAATTTGTCTCTTTTGAAATATTTCAAAAGAGAAGAAAAGATTGTATTATGATGGAGGACCATTGCACTATTGTAAAGGATCAAATTTGTATGCAGTAAAATTATTACAACAAAAAAATTGTTGATTCACACTTTTCCAACGACAACTCTTTTTAGCAAACCGGATGTTAATCAACTTGTAATTTTCTAGAATTACAAAATGATTATCCTACCAACCAAAAAAAAAACTTGAAAATAAAAAAGAGAGGCAAAAAGTTAATTTTTTTTAATTCTTTAATAAAGCAATAAGATTAAAAAAATGAATAAATACAGAGAATAAAATTTTGTAAGTTTATTCAAAGTGAAGAGACGAGGGAAATTTTGTAAATAAGATAGGGTTTATGAAACTTAAGAATCATGTAAGAGTGGTAATATTTGATCTTTTCATTATATTTCACCAACCCTCATTTCTTGACTAATTTTATTAGAAATTTTAAATTAATCTTCAATTTTTAACATATTTCATCTTATCCCTAATATATTTTTATTATAATTTTTTTTTCTATGTACCTACATGTACCATACTTATAAAATTTATTTAAAAAAAATCTCGTATTTAAGAGCTGTACTTAGAAACGGAGTTATTTTAGGAAATCAAAGGGCCGATATTAGCTAAACTCAAAGTAGAAAGCCCAGAACAAGCACAGCAAGCCATCAATGGTCCATTTCCAAGACTCTGTGTGTCATGTTGTTGATTGGAACGTTACAAAATGAATGATGGTCCCTGAAATTTATTCAGGAATTACAGCTGTGAAATTGCGTTGTTGTCCCATAAAACAGGTTGGCAGCTCGTTGGTGGAGCAAGTTCTTGATAATTGTGACCCGAGAGGTCTCACATTGGGTTATAAACAACCAAGACTTATGCTTGGTGCTTCCAGATGTTCATGTTTGCCGTGATAAAAGTAGCTTTCGTGTGAATCGTGTAGCCTAACTCTATCTTCAGGTAGCAGCTTAGTACGTCAACTACATAAATGGTGACCCGGTTTAAACAAACCAACGTGGCACGAGCCACAAATAAAGGTGGTGGCGAGTAAAAGAAAGGATCAAAGCATAGCAGAATGTTGACAAGCCCCCGCTTGCACCACATATCAATGAATAGATGGAATCAGCCGTGTGATTCTATTCGGCTGTCACTGCTATGCACCAGCTATGAAACAATAAATTTTCCTGAATAGATGGAAGGGTGGGCATAAAACCCATAACCCATGGTTCAACCCAAATCCAATCTCATGACCAATTCTTTATGTCAATTTTATTTTTCTATATCACCTTATTTTTCATATATATATATATATATATTTTTATACACTTGCTGGTTCATGAGCGAAGTTTGGATGGGCCAGTAGCCTAGGCCCTTAATTTTCCAACTCTAATTCATAAACGATTTTAGTGATGCATATTGAGGCAAAAATTTAGTTTCGCTTAAACTTGTCAAATTATATTCTAAGATCAGGTGCAGATAAAGCTGTAAGTATTAATAAACTTAGATATTATTAATATTAATCATGCTTTAAAAGATATTTGAATTTGATGTAGAAAAGATAGAGAAATAGAGAATTGACAGAGTGGTCTCTGAGTTTTTTTTTTTTTTATTGTACTTATTAATAATTTTCTTTATAGGGTTTTTTTGTATTATTGAAATTACAAATAAAGGGTGTAAAAAGTATTTCGTGAGTTCGAATAACCTCACATTTTTTTAATTTTACAAATCCTAACTTAAAACCTAAATATTTTCCAAAGTAACCTTACAACAAATTATTCAAATTAAGATTTTATAAAATAAATAAATAAATCGAATTATAACTATTCTATTTCCAACAACGGTCCCGCCACGGCCAAAGGAGATGTGGTCTTATGTTGACGAATTACATATTATTGAGTTCTAAATTTTCCGTTATATATAAATATAGTGCTATTTAACTCTATTTAATTAAGAAATAGAGTTAATTATCATATTATATATTAATTAATTTTATTAGAAAAAAATAAAAATTTTGAAAAAAATTTAAGTGTTATTTATTTAAGAAAGAAATATATATATCAATTTTTGTCATTTCCATATATGTCGCAATTAGATGAATAATTCATCAAGCATATCTTAAAAATTTATTATTTGATTTTATAGTATTATATTGATTTAGGATGAAGTTATTGTAAAATTTATTATTATATAATTTTTTTATCCATTACATTTTTTCAAATATTTGTATTCATTTTTTAATATTTATTCAGTAATTGATGTGTGTTTAGTAATTAATATGTATAATAATTAATTATTATTATAATTTTAAAAAATTATTTTAATATTTATTTTATAATTAATAATTATTATGATTTTGATATAATCGAATTTACCGAAACAAAAGATACATGGAGCATAAAACGTAAACCAAAACTCAATTTTGGGTTGGGTTAAAAAATGTTTGGATTGGACCTAAATTTTTTGGTTCGGCTTGGGTTAACCTAAAACCCAAAACTAAATCAACCCAGGCCCAGCCTTTTAATTTGTCAGCATACGGTTAAAACCAAGGTGGAACTCTTAGGGAATAGACTATCGGTGCTTGAGCAAAACTGAAAGTTGAAACAAGCAATAGCTCACCAGTATGAACGCAAGTACTAATGCTGACCGAAATGAACAAGGTCACTTTGTTGATCATACAACCAAAGAAAGCATTCAGAAGCATAACCTCTTATAAATTATATGTATATTATCCTGGATATTTCCCATCCCTACTCGAGTGATATAATATTATATTGCTCAGTGTGTATATAGCAGCACATTTGATGTAGCAGATTCCCCCTCCATTTAGAATATGCATATTGATCGAAATGATTACGAAGACACTTACTTCTTAGTATTGATACTAAAGCAAACTGGAAACACTACTAGCAAAGCATCTGATGAATTATTTTAAAGTTTGGCTATTTTGTCTGGCATGCATAAAGTTGCCGTAACCATTTTTCATTTTTGGTGGAGAATATTTCCCTTTCCCCATAAATACATAAGCATACAATTTGATCTCCTAAACTAAAAGTCAACATGGTAGGCATTATCGGCCCTTGTTTCAAGGATGGCTGTTACCTCTACTTTGGACCAGTTTAATATCTAACATTCTTAAAACTATAATATTTTGAATCATGTTAACTTACATTACATATAATGTATAATTCATCTAAAATTTAGTAGATCTTATAATTTTTTTCATAAATTTATTTGTAAGTTATTTGGCAAAACCCTAACATTTTTCGTTTAATGATTGATCACGGAGCATGCAGATCAGATACTAAGAGTGAGACATACCAAACAAAATAGGAACAAAAGGTTCCCAAAATCAACTCAACTAGATCCTCATCATGTTAGCAACGATCGTTTTCCTTTGCGCAGGAGCTTGGGATTTGAGAGTAAGCCTGACTCTGAGAAGATCTCTGATTGTGATTAATTGGGTCTCACTGAAATCTTGGAAATGGTGAATGACGTGCTTATCACTTCCTGGCATCCATATGCGGATAATTCCATCATAAAACGAGCAAGTAGCCACTAAACTATTCTTTCGTTTTCCTTCCAGGGACGATCTCCCTCTTTGCCAATCTGCTCCATAAGTGAGTGAGCCGTGCTTAGTATAAGTGTCAAGAACTTTAGCTTTCTCCCCTTCAACCTTTACAATTGCAAATCCATTGTGCATACATGCTGCCAAGACCAAGCCTAGTATAAAAGGGTGGAGCTTGATTCTCCAAAATCCTCCCCCTAAACAAATTGAAGTTTAATTTACCAGTTTTGAGATTGACCTTACATCCTATACCCTCGTCGTAGCTAACATTTAAGTAAAGTATTAGAATCACTGGGGATATTTTCAATGCAACCAACGCCCATCTTATGGATCTTCAAGTCTTGAAATGCCAACTTGTATAGACTCCCGTATATCCCAACCACTGAAATTGCAATCATCTGAGCCAGTGTACACCCTGTGTGGTTGGTGGATGTCAAATGAAGTTGCCCAAAGCTCAAACTCATGAGCTTCTATTGTTGTAAAACTTCAAATTGGGAGTCAACAACGGAAACAATCGAGACAGAACCATCGGAAAGCCCCACTGTGATGGATGTGGCTTTTGGGTTCCACTCTTAAATAAAGACACATGGAAGAGCTGATTTTTTCGCCAGTAATCTCTCTCAAAAATCCCCCTGCATCATTGACAGATAAGAAAAAAAAACCATAAGGCATAACTAACTTTGTAGATTTACAAATTAAATTCTTAGCTGTTAACTAACATTTTCGTTACAAGTACTTGAACCCAAATAAGAATTAGACTAACAAACAAAACATGATGAAACCTTTTAACGTGTATACCATTAGAATCTGGCTCCAAGCTGTAAAACTTCACATAACCATCAACATCAGCTTGAGCAAGAAAAGGACCTGCATTACCGCCAACTGGGCTCCATTTAATATCGAAAATTCCCGTTGTATCCATTCTATAAAATAACTCAAGATTATTTTTTCATCAACATTGACATTGAATAGCGAAATGCTTCCGTTTCTGCTCGGCTTATCACCTTCTTGAAAAGTATATGTTGAAGCTGCAAGAACGTGGTGATACGAGTCTTGTGGACAAATCTCCACGGCGTCTGCATTGCTGCCTAGCTCGCAATGTGCCGCGTCCATGCCTGCATTATTGTCGAAATGAAAACTGTAAATTTACAAGTGACATTCAGTTCGGCATTTCGTCGTGTGTATCATGACGAAGAGAAAAAGAAAATGCTGAATGTGTAAAAGGAGGGAGTTTACTGTTATGCCAGCAATGCGTTGATGCTAAGTGCTAATTACGAACTAAATCAGTTCCCAAGGAAATTATTTTGGACTTCAAATTGAATCAAATGACTAGATGAGCGAATGCGGTTCGTTTCTTTTTCTTTTTTAATAGAAAAAAAATCCTTTTATTGCTCAACTATTAACAAGACACAGAATTTCTAGAGGAATATGATCTACCCAAACAATACCATTTTTCTTCAAAGCCAATTTGGCCAAGGAGTCGACTAAGGTATTACTATTGAGATGTACACTACAACAAAAAAAGGACTTTGGCTGGCGACAAAAAAACTTCGTCACTAAAGTATATAATTTTCATCACTAAAGCTATAGCGACGTAAAAAGTTTAGTCATCATTTCGTTGCAATAAGAGCGTCATTTCGTTGCAATAAGAGCGTCGCACTAGGTTTTTTGCGACGAATTTTTAAATTTCATCACTAAATATCGCATTTTTAGCGGTGAATACAATCGTCGTCATCACTTATATCTGTTTTAGCGACAAACTTTGTCGCTAAAAGTATTTATAACCACAAAATATTTTTTATCACTAAAAATGCCTTTCAGCTACAGATCAGTTTTCATCGCTAAAAATTTTTTCAATGAAAAATAATTTTTTTCGCTAAAAATCTTTTCTGAAATGAATAATATTTCGTCGCTAAAAGGTGTAATTTCATTATTGAAAGCCATTTTTAGCAACGAATAAATTTTGTCGCCGAAAGCTGTTTTTAACGACGTGTAAATTTCATCGTTAAAAAGTGTTTCTGAATGGTATCATTTTTTAAATATTTAATTATTCTTACGAATATTTAAATTTTATCAACTTTAGTACTAAAATACAATTATAATTAATAACGTTATGATAAAAAGATAATAAATTAATTTAAAGAATTATTATTATTAATGAAAAATACAAAAATAATTACAAAGTTTAATGTCCATTCTTTTGAAAGAAAAATTTTACAAATGAATATAAAATTCTTGATTTTCTTCATCTTGATGTACTTGATCTTCAATATTTCCTACAAATAAATACAAACAATAATTAGTTAACTTCTAAACATAATAATAATAAAAGTTGTAATAAATAAGATAAGAAAAACTAAAAATTGCACTATGTTAAAAATAAAAGAGAAGGAAAGTAGACATTACCATGTTAAAAATAAAATACAAAAGAAGTAGACATTGAATGAGAGATGAAAATTTTATGTTAGATACGAAGAATTAAAGAATAGAAGTTAGATATTGAGAGAATGAAAGGATGAAAGATATGGTGAAAATGAGACATAAATAGAAAAACTAGAGTTTTTAGCGACGAATTTTAAATTTTGATGCTAAAACCTAATTTCGGCTGAATAATTTCTGCCAAATTTTTTTTAAAGTTTTACAAACTTTAGAGACGAAATGTATTTCGTCACAAAAAATACTCTTTAGCGATGAAATTTATCTTTCGTCTCAAAAGTTAATTTTTTGGCGGAAATTAATCCACCAATTTTTTTAACAATGTTTAGCAATGAAAGTAAATAGTACTCTTTCATGATGAAAGCTAAATTTTGTTGTTAAAAGTTAAAATTTTGGCAGAAATGAATCCACCAAATTTATATTTTAATTTTTACAATTTTTAGTATACTATTTAGCGACGAAAGATAAATTTAATCGCTAAAGCCTCTATTTCACATATCAAATAGTTTTAGCGACGACAATTATTTCATCGTTAAAACATGTGCTCTAAGTATTTTTAGCGAAGTAGTTTTAGTGATGAAACTGATTTCGACGCTAAAGCCTATTATTTCACATATCAAATAGTTTTAGCGACGAAAATATTTCGTAGCTAAAAATGGATTTTGCAACAACAATTTTTTTGTTGCTAAAACATTATCTCAAGTATTTTTAGTAATGAAATTGTTTCGTCGCTAAAACTACTTTTTGTGACAAAACTAATTTTGACACTAAAGCCTATTATTTCACATAACAAATAATTTTAGAAACGAAAATATTTCGTCGACAAAAATAACTTTTGCGACAATAATTATTTCATCACTATAAATTTCATTAGCAATGAAAAAAATTGTCACTATATAGTAAATTTTTTGTCACTAAATAAATTTTTTGCAACTAAAATTTTGATCACAATATGTCAAAATTTGGTCGCTAAATATATAGGCGCCAACATATTTTTTGCCGCTAAATTGTTTTGGCAACAGAAATATGTTTTGTAGCAATATGTACATTTAGTGACAAAAATTTTCGTCACTAAACTTAAGACATAAATATTATTTTTTCCTACTTTTATTTTAGCAACAAAAACTTTATTTTCCTCGCTAAACGGCCCTTATGGTTACGAAAGTTTTTTTGTCACTAAAAATGTCGTCGCTAAATATTGATATTGTTATAGTGGTGATTCGTAATCTAATAAATCGAGCAAGAAGTTCGAAAGGTTTTTTGGTTTGTTTTAAACATGAATTAAATGGTAGCATTTATGCTTGAAATGTGATTTAGGAAGTCTAAAGAATGATTAATGTAATCTCTAGAGTTGTTTATAATGCATATAAATACAGAACTCTAGTTGTATGGAAATATAACAGTAATGAATTAAACAATAAAATCAGAGTAATCTCCAGCAATGAACTTTATTGTCAATTCAAAATTCTTCTACACTTCCGCTTGCACCCAACAAATTTGGTATCAGAGCTTTTCCAAAAAACCCTCAAAATGGCAACAAATACTTTACCTACATTATTTTCATATGCTCCCAAGTCAAGTTCAAGTTCCAATATTTAAAGGAGTACATTATGAATATTGGAGTAATAAAATGGAAACCTTTTTCCTATCTCAAAATTTATGGGATGTTGTTGAAGATGGATATGCTGAACCACCAAAATCTGGGAGTTCTTCATATTGGACTCAAGCATTTCAACAGCAGTTCAAAGAAAACATACAGGGAGATGCCACAATACTTCGATATATCCAGCAAGGTGTTAGTAAGTCAAAATTTCCCATAATTTTTGGTGTCAAAAAGGCCAAAAATGCTTGAGAAATCTTAAAAGAAGAAGTTCTAAGTTTCGAAGGCAATCACCGTCAAGTTACAAACTTTGTGGAAAGAGTTCAATAATTTATCGATGAAAGACAATAAAGATGTTCAGGATTTTTACAACAGAGTTACTGAGATTACTTGTTTTATTCAAGTAACAGAACTGAATGTGAATCACAAAATTTGTGGTACTTAGACAATGGCTGTAGTAACCACATGAATGGGGAATGTGACATTTTCATTAGCCTTGACCAAAATTTTAATTTGCAAGTGAAGCTTGGAGATGGAAAGATATAGAAAGCTATGGGAAAAGGTATTATTGTTGTCTATACAAAGGGAGGTAGCAAAAAGCTCATTTCTGGTGTTCTTTATGTTCTAAATTTAAGTCAGAATCTCTTGAGTGTTGTGCAGCTAATTCAAAAGGGTTTTCAATTTATTTTAATGATGAAAAATGCAAAATTATTGATAAAATTAATAATCGTATAGTGGCCATTAGTGAAATGTCAAAAAATAAGGTTTTTCCTCTTGTTATGTCACTTAATGAGAATGTTGCTTTTAAAACTGAAAATTCAGAATTGTCAATTTTATGTCATCTCAGATATGGTCATTTAAAATATGAAGGGTTGAATTTGCTCAAGCAAAAGAACATGGTGATTAGCTTACCTGATGTTAGAAGATATGAAAAAGTTTGTGAGGGCTGTATATATGAAAAAAATGCATAGACTGCTATTTCCCAAAACTTCATAGAGAGCCAAAGCTCCATTGGAGTTGGTACATGCTGATATTTGTGGTTGTTGAAACCAAGATCAGAAACAGAGCTGATCTTTGTCACCCAAGATTGCCACCAAATACTTAAGATCAAGCTTCTGCTCTATGTGAATACAAATTGGATGTGTAAGACAAATCGATGGCAATTTAACAGAATCAAAGCATCAAGATTAAAGCAAAAAACCAGCAAGATCAAACACAGAAAACACAACAAACTTATAGTGGTTCGGTCACCAAGTGACCTACATTCACTGTGAAAAATGAAGCAAGCTTTCATTAAATCAATCTCAAACAGATACAAAGTTCATAAGGGAATGTCACTTTATTGATCCCCTTCAATCACATATTACATGGCCTTTTATACACAGAGAAATTAGCCCCCAAAGGAGCGTCACTGGCCAGCTGCACTTCTGAGTTTGTTGGAAACAAACCCAGAAATTTCCTGCCACTCTTAACAGTAATAACAACCTCATCAATGGCAGCAGAGCACGTGTCAACATATGGTTCATTCAGTTAGCCAAAACGCTGCCTTTTGTTGCGGTTTTGATTAAGTAAGTCACGTGAAGAACACATGACTTGTTGTGGTTTCAACTGACATGTCATTTGCTTCATACAGCTCTTCTGAAGCTCTGCAAATGACATGTCACTCAGAACTCCTGAATTGAACTGACTTGTCGTTTCTAACAAAAAATCACAGATTGAGCTTCATCTTCCAACATTCTCCACCTTGAACTCAATCAGTTACTTCTTGCTCCTTTTTCTTCACACCTTAGTTACAAGCTAACTCTGATGATGCCAGATGAGCTCAAGCAGAACTCAAACTTTGCACCAGGCACTGGTTTGGTTAGCATATTAGCAAGATTATCATCTGTGTGTACTTTCAGCAGCTTGATAACCCCTTTTGACACCTCCAATCTGATGAAATGAAGCTTGATGTCAATGTGCTTTGTTCTTTCATGATGTATCTGATTCTTACTCAAACAAATTACACTTTGACTGTCACAGAAAACTGTTATATGCTTTTGTTCAAACCCTAACTCAGTCACGAGACCTTTAAACCAAATACCCTCCTTGATGGCTTCTGCAGCAGCAGTATACTCTGCTTCAGTTGTTGACAAAGCAACAACATTTTGTAATGTGGATTTCCAGTTGATGGTACAATCATTTAGAGATCGTCTTTTATCCAAGTCTCCTGCATAATCAACATCTACAAACCTAGAAACTCTGACTTCACTTTCTGTTTTTGCTCCATACATCAAACCATAGTCAGTTGTCCCATTTAAATATTTTAGTATCCAAATAACAACTCTCCAATGTTCTTTTCCAGGATTTGACATATATCTGCTTATCACATTTATTGCATATGCTAAATCTGGCCTGGTTAGAACCATAGCATACATCAAACATCCTACAGTACTGGAGTATAGTATCTTAACCATTTCAGCTTTCTCCTCATCATTTTTGGGACAATGCTGGCATGAAAGTCTGAAATGAGATGGTAATAGAGTCTGAACTGGTTTTGAATTCCCTATTCCAAACTTCTCAAGTACTTTTATGATATATTTATATTGAGTTAAACACAATGTTCCTTTCTGCCTGTCTCTGATCAATTCTACACCAAGGATCCTTTTTGCCGACCCAAGATCTTTCATTTCAAAGGCTTCACTCAGCCGTTGCTTTAGCACTTCTATCTGACTCATATTCTGGCACGCTATCAACATATTATCAACATATAGCATCAGATAAATCTTGCTCTCATCTTTTAAGTCTTTGAAATACACACAACAATCAAAATTACTCCTCTGAAAACCATGTTCTATTATGAACTTATCAAATCTCAAGTACCATTGTCTTGGAGATTGTTTGAGTCCATACAAAGACTTCTTTAGATGACAAACATAATTCTTTAGATAACAAACATAATCAGCCTTCCCTGGATCTTCATAGCCTTTAGGTTGAGCCATTACAATCATCTCATCTAACTCACCATGGAGAAAGACAGTCTTTACATTCATCTGTTCCAGATGCATGTCTTTTACTGCAACAAGTGCCAATAAGATTCTCAAGTAGGAGTGTTTAACCATTGGAGAGAACACTTCAGTAAAATCAATGCCCTCCTTTTGAGTAAAACATTTAGCTACCAATCTAGCTTTATGTCTTTGTGGCTCAACACTAGGTACCCCTTCTTTAACTTTATATATCCACTTGCAGCCAACTACTCTCCTGTTATCTGGTCTTTTTATTAGTTTCCAGGTCTGATTCTTGATCAATGATTGCATTTCCTCATCCATAGCTTTCTTCCATTCTTTAGACTTATCACAGTTCACAACTTCTGAATATGTTTTTGGTTCATCAGTTTCAATCTTATGTGCTGCAGTCAATGCAAATGCAATCAAATCTGCATATGCATATCTCTTTGGGGGCCTTATAATTCTTCTTTCTCTGTCTCTCACCAGCTGATAGTCTCTGACTTCTTGAACACCATCAGTTTCTTCTTCAGGCTCAAAAGTCTCCTTATCAGACATTTCTTCTGATTCAACTCTTGTTTCTGTTTTGTATTATGATTTGATAGCTCCACCTCAACATGAGTCTTATATTCTAGATTGTTTGAATCAGCAACTGTTTATTTTGACTGAGTTGAATTTACCAGCAATTCAGACTCATTAAACACAACATCTCTGTTTATGATGGCCTTTGGAGGCTTAAGATCAGTGCACCAGAGCTTATAGCCCTTAACCCCATCAGGATAGCCAAGAAATATGCACTTTAAAGCTCTAGGTTGTAGTTTGCCTTGCTTAATATGTGCATAAGCAGGACAACCAAAGGCCCTCATATTAGAATAGTCAGCTGGTTTGCCAGACCAGAGCTCAATTGGTGTTCTGAAATTAATACCAGATTAGGGGCTTCTGTTCACTATATAACAGGCAGTTAAAAGTGCCTCAGCCCATAGAGCCTTTGATAGCTTTGAGTGAATAAGCATGCATCTTACCTTATCAATCAAGGTTCTATTCATTCTTTCAGCTAAGCCATTTTGTTGGGGTGTATATCTTACTGTTTTATGTCTCACAATTCTATTATTAGAACAAAAGTCATCAAATCTCTTGTTATAAAACCCTAATCCATTATCAGTTCTCAACCTTCTAACCTTTCTATTAGTCTGGTTTTCCATAAGAGTTTTCCAGGTTTTAAACTGTTCAAATACATCTTCTTTTCCTTTCAAGACATATACCCAAACAAACCTTGAAAAATCATCTATGAGAGATAGGAAATATCTTGCTCCCCAAAGATCTTTGTCATGCGAGGCCCCGCGGATCAGCATGGACATAATCTAGAGTCCCTTTTGAATTATGAATACCAATACTGAATTTAATTCTTAAAGGCTTTTCTAGGATGCAATCTTCACAGAACTTCAAGGTATCTATCTTATCCATTCCTAAGACCCCTTGTTTTGACAGTTCTTTAAACCCCCTTTCACTCATATGACCAAGCCTCAAGTGCCACAACACGGTCTTGTTCAGATTCTGATTTGAAACTCCAACATCACCAACCACAGGAGTTCCTTGAAGAACATATAAGCCATTTTTCATATCTCCTTTCATCAATATCATAGACCCTCTCAACACTTTTAAGGTTCCAGATTCCAGCTTAATTATGCATCCCATATTATCAAGCATGCCAAAAGAAATGAGGTTTCTTTTCAATTCAGGCACATGCCTCACATCCCTTAACTCTCTAACCATGCCATCAAATATTTTCAACCTAATTATGCCTCTACCCACCACCTTATAGCTAGTATCATTTCCCATTACAAAAATCCCTCCATCACAGGTTTCATACTTTGTAAACAGATGTTTATTGGGGCACATATGAAAAGAGCAACCAGAATTTAAAACCCAATTACCTTTGGTTTGATCATTAGTGGCTATAAGAACACCAGCTGAGTCATAGCCATCAGAATCTTGACATTCTGATGCAACAGCAGCATCACCATTTTTCCTTTTATGATCTTTGTCTCTTGACTTCCTCTCAGGGTAGTCTTTCTTAAAGTGTCCTTACTTGTGGCAATGGAAGCACTTAAGATTCTTTGGTTTAGACTTGGACCTTTTCTTCTTTTCTCTATTGCTGACTCTTTTCTCTGGCCTTTCTCTTACATTTAGACCTTTTCCATCTCTTAAATCTTTTTTGATTGCTGCTTTGGAACTCAGAGCTTCCTTCACATCTGTCATGGTAAGAGATTGTCTCCCATACATGAGTATATCCACAAGATGTTCATAGGAGTTTGGTAATGAACACAGCAGGATCATGGCTTTGTCTTCATCTTCAATCTTTACACTTATGTCTTTTAGATCAAGAATGATCTTATTGAAGGTATCAATGTGATCAAATATTGAAGACCTCTCATCCATTTGCAAAGTGTAGAGCTTTTTCTTGGTGGCCAATCTTTTGGCCATAGATTTCTTTGTGTACAAGTCTTCAAGTTTCTTCCACAACCCAGCTACTGTCTATTCCCCTCCAACTTCTCTGAGTACACCATTACCAAGACTCAGAATTATAGCACTGTGAGCTCTGTCTAGAACATCTGCAAGATCGTCATCAGATACCTTTCTTGCCTTCTTGGATGATAAAGCTTCAGCAAGTGCTTCATCCAGCCCTTGATGTACTAACAGGGCCCTCATCTTGAGTCTCCACAGGTGGAAGCCATTCTCACCTGTAAACTTCTCCGCATCTAGTTTTGGTGTAGCCATCTTATGATCCAGAGTTTAGTGGTAAGCTCTGATACCAATTTGTTAAAACCAAGATCAGAAACAGAGCTGATCTTTGTCACCCAAGATTGCCACCAAATACTTAAGATCAAGCTTTTACTCTATGTGAATATAAACTGGATGTGTAAGAAAAATCGATGGCAATTTAACAGAATCAAAACATCAATATTAAAGCAAAAAACCAGCAAGATCAAACACAGAAAACACAGCAAACTTATAGTAGTTCGGTCACCGAGTGACCTACATTCACTGTAAAAAAGGAAGCAAGCTTTCATTAAATCAATCTCAAACAGATACAAAGTTCATAAGGGAATGTCACTTTATTGATCCCCTTCAATCACATATTACATGGCCTTTTATACACAGAGAAATTAGCCCCGAAGGAGCGTCAGTCGGCGGTACGCACGAGTTTGTTGAAACAAACCCGAAATTTCTGCCACTCTTAATGATGTCTGACCTCACCAATGGCAGCAGAGCACGTGTCAATGTATGGTTCATTCAGTTAGCCAAAACGTTGCCTTTTATTACGGTTTTGATTAAGTAAGTCACGTGAAGAACACATGATTTGCTGTGGTTTAACCGACATGTCATTTGCTTCATGCAGCTCTTCTGAAGCTCTGCAAACGACATGTCACTCAGAACTCCTGAATTGAACCGACTTGTCATTTCTAACTAAAAATCACAGATTGAGCTTCATCTTCCAATAGTGGTTTTACAAGAACTCTCTCCCTTAATAATAAGAGATATTTTATTATTTTTATTGATGATTATATAATGATATGGATTTATTTTTTGAATGAAAAATCAAAAGCTTTCTCAACTTTTCACTAGTTTAAAGCTTTTACAGAAAGACAAAGTGGATGCAAAATGAAGACCTTGAGACCTAATCGAGGTGATGAATTTATTTATGCTCAATTCATGAATTATTGTAGGGATAATAGAATTCAAAGACAATTTACTATCAGCCGAAGTCCACAATAAACTGGAGTCGCAAAATGGAAGAACCATACCATTATAGAGATGGTAGAAAGCATGTTGAAAGGCAAAGTATTCCTAACAACTTATAGGTAGAAGCATGTTACAGTTGTGTACATTCTCAATACGTCTCTTATAAAAGCTATTAAAGAGAAAACACCATTTGAAGTTTGGCACAATTGAAAGTCAACTGTTGATTATTTGAATATTTTTTTAAGTATTGCTTATGTTCTTATTCCAGCTCAAAACAAGGAGAAGTTTGATAAAAAAAAAGTGAAAAACATTTGTTTATTGGCTATAGTGATGAGTCTAAAGGGTATCAGTTTTTGAACCCTACAACAAATAAGCTTATTATCTCAAGAGATGTTATATTTAATGAGACATTAACTTGGCAGTTGAAAAAAGATCCATCTCAAGCATCTAGCTTTTTAGAAGCTCCTGTATCTCCACCAAATTCTTCACAACATAATAATTTAGAACAAAATTTTCTAAATTCAACAGTAAAAAGTTCTTCAGACAATGAAAGCACTCTAAAGAAGACAAAGTCATTAAGAGAAATTTATGAGTCATGTGAACTTGCTTTATTTTCTTGTGAGCCTTAAGATTTTGAAGAGGCTTTAAGAAATAAAGATTAGATCAATGCAATGAATGAGGAAATGACCACCCTTGTGAGAAATAAAACTTGTGTGCTGGTTAATTTTTCAAAAGGAAAAGAAGCAATTGGGCTGAAATGGATCTTCAAAATCAAGTACAACTAAGATGGTTCAATTAAAAAATATAAGGCGCGGCTCATTGCAAAAGGATACTGTCAGATGCCTAGAGTTGATTTTACAGAAACTTTTGCTCCCGTA
Organism: Murraya koenigii; assembly: GCA_025617385.1. NCBI lineage: Eukaryota > Viridiplantae > Streptophyta > Magnoliopsida > Sapindales > Rutaceae > Murraya > Murraya koenigii. Next base: position 3,918,878 of record CM046811.1, read on the forward strand.
GCCAAAATGGAGACTATTCGAACTATTTTTACTTCAGCAGCCCAAACAGAATTGAATGTGTTTCAACTAGATGTAAAATCTACATTTTTGAATGGTAAAATTGAAAAAGAGGTTTATGTTGAGTAACTTAAAGGATATGAAGTGAAAGGTGAAGAAAACAAAGTTTATCGACTTCGAAAGCCTTATATGGCTTGAAGCAATCCCTTTAAGGGTATAATAGCATAATTGATAGATATTTCATTAAAAATAGATTTGACAGAAGCTCAAGTGAACCTTCTCTTTTTGTCAAAAAGGATGATATTGATTTCCTTACTGTTTGCCTCTATGATAGTGATCTAAATTATTGTGGCACTAATATGAAATTGGTGGAAGACTTTAAAAATGCATGTTGGATGAATACACGATAATGGACTTGGGCTTAATAAAGTACTTTCTTGGCATTTAAGTGAAGCAATCTAAAGGAAAAATTTTCTTTTTTTTCAAGAAAAATACATAGAAGATTTGTTGAAGAAATTTCACATGTTCAAATGTAAACCAGCACTTGATCTTATGGGTTTGAACAAAAAATAAAAGTATGATAAAAAAGAAGAAAATGTAGATGCAAGAATCTATATAAGCTTGGTCGGTTAATTGATTTATCTCACAAACTCAAGACCTGACATTTTGCACATAGTTAGTGTTATTTTTAGATTTATGAATAATCCAAGAAAGACCGTTATATTACAGCAAAGAGAATCTTAAGGTATCTTCAAAATACAAAAAGGCAGGGGATCATGTATGAAAAAAGAAGATAATTGCAAGGTTGTTGGTTTTACTGACAGTGACTGGTCTGATTCCCTTGATGACAGAAAAAGCACTTCATTCTATTTATTTTGTCTTGGCACAAATGTGATTTTATAGAGCTTAAGGAAGAAGAATTCTTAAGGATTTGTAGTTTGATCAAGTAGCTGCAACAATAATTTATTGTGATAATATCTTAGCCATTACTCTAACAAAGAACCTTGTCTTTCATGCTAAGTCTAAGCACATTAAGCTGTGTTATCACTACATCTGTGACTTAATAAGCAAAAGAGAAGTTAACGTGGAGTTTATTAGCACTAATGAGTAGCCAACAGATTTTTTGAACAAAGCTATTAGCATTGAGGAGTTTAAAAACTTCAATAATCAATTAAAGATTACTAATTAAGAGGAAGTGTTGAGATGTAATTCGTAATCTAGTAAATTAAGCAAAAAGCTTGAAAGGTTCTTTAGTTTGTATTAAACATGAATTAAATAGTAGCATTCATGCTTGAAATGTAACTTGAGAAATCTAAAGCATGATTAATGTAATCTCTAGAGTTGTCTATAATACATATAAATATAAAACTCTAGATGTATGGAAATATAACAGAGATGAATTAAGCAATAAAGTCAAAGTAATTTCTATCAATAAACTCTGTTGTTAATTAAAAATTCTTCTACACTTTCACTTGGACCCAACAATTACAAGATCTCATAACATATTAGACTTTGAAGTCTTGAAAATCTTGTTTACTGATTTAAACTTTAGTTTTTACCTAAAAATTCCATATCTACAACCCACCTTGTTGTTTATAACTTCTTACGAGTTTGATTCAATATTCAAATGAGTTCCACCTATCTTTTTAGCTATTTGCAATTCCCACTCCACTGCTAGAGTTTCACCAGAGCCATATTACTATAGTACTTGGAGGTTTTAGTTGCAACTACAATTAGATTGCTAGTAGGATTTGTAATAACAATTCCCAGACTTGCTTTTAACTAACCATCAGGAGGAGGACATCACTACTGCTGCATTTTACTTTCTCATAACATAAATTATCTTAGGTTGCTTAATTCTTTTGAAAGATTTAACAATGGACTTAGTGACGAAATGGAAGCTTAAGTTTATTGAGACGGAAACCAAAAGTTTCTGAATAATACTAATTTTATTGAAAAGAAAACTGAATGAATAAAATTAGGGTTTTGAGACCCTTTTATACAAACCTAAATATCACGAATTTACCAAAATAGGCAAATCTAAAATATAATCTTATAATAAAATTTTCCTATCTAAAATAAGAAAGCAAAGAAAACGGAAATGAAATCCGAGTTATAGACAAAAAAGATAAAAATCTTAGAAGAATCAGAAAAAATAGGAAAAAATCTTAAAATCTAAAAACGACTAGGAAAGAAAAAGAATTTTTAAGCCGAGCACGAGCCAGAACGGCTTTGGCAATTTTGAGTTTTGTTCGTCTCGTCGTAAGTTTCGAAGCGGTATTATGCGTGAAAAATTGACACTTATAGCCAAAATTATGCCATCCAGAATGTATGCTACTCGCAATACACGTCATCCTACATCACTTAGCTCTAGCAACTAAATTAACTTAATCCTCTTTTTTACCTTCAAAAGTAGCTTGTCTATTGCTGTCTATGTTTCCCAACATAAAGCTACCATTATCTCCCCATTTGAATTGCCTTGTTGTAGAGACTAAGTGAAACATACTAATAAGATTATGTCTTAGCCCACCTTGAAAATCTGTTGTCAAGTGAGATTTTTTTCTTAACTTTCATAACCATCTTATATTTTAATAAGGTATGAAAAATACTTTTTATACTATCTCAACTGCTCTAGCATCTTGCTCTTGAAACACTTTTTTTTTTTCCATAACTTCTCAGCAACTAGTAGAAAATCTTGTACTGCTCTCCATAAGAAGATTTTAACCTTTACTGGTAAAGCAAGCTTCTAGATTGCTTGGCAAATAGTTGAACTATGGCATAAACAACTTGGGAAATCATTATGTGTGAATCTCATAGCCATCTAATATTTACTTTTCACTAAATATTGACCTCTCCTGCCATAATGCCACATCACCTGGTCTTCATTTGAATTTCAATTTTAACAATTTCAATGGTATCTTCACTCATAAACACTTAGTATATTAGATTCTTATTCCACAGACTATGAGTGTTGATTAGGTTAACAACTACATCTTCATTGAGCATTAAAATGGTAAAGATTAACTTGAATATATTGTAGGCCTTGGGATCCAATTACCCCTTGACACCAGTCACCAGAATTTTCTGTCCATTGTCAATCTCCATATATAGCTCTGTTGAATCACCTACTCTCTGTAAAATACTTCTCCAAATGAAAGTGGGTTTGGAGCCTATCTTTGCATCCAAAAAATTTGTTTGTCTAAAGTATATAACCTTAAAAAATGTTGTCATAAAAGAATCTGAAAAATCAATGATTCTCCATCCTTTTTTTGCTACAATGGCTTGGTAAAGCATGAGAAGTCTCTAAACCTCAATCTACTCCTCATCTTTGCCTGACTCATTATATCATTTATTCCAGTGAATACTCCGAAAGACGATATAAGATAAAATCTGAACATGTTGGCTTAAGAGTATTTAAGATTTCTTTTCTTAAAAGCTAATTTTAAAAGATGAATTGTGCTGAATATTATTGTTTATATTATTATAAATGAGCAAGTGATATAAGGTCACCTACTTTGTATATAAAAATATATTAGTCAGGTTCCTAAAAAATACTAAAGGGATCACAATGGTCCCGCTTAAAGCACAGACTTCTTAGACAATACATGTAGCTTTTGTGATAGACCATTTCTAGTATAATTAAGCTTACTAATAAGCCTCTTACATACTTTTCACAATATAATAATAATAATAATAAAAATAAATAAATAAATAAATAGAACAACAAAAATATAACATATAATACAATAATATATAATAAGATAAAAAAAACCAGCACCCTGAGGCATGAAATGATACAGCGTCCTTAAAACAGATTTGCCACCTTCTTAATGATGCTTGAATTATATTAGCATCTGTCTTTTAGAATACAATAGTTTCGAATAGTGTTGGCAACAAAACCTTACTATTCTAACAAACTTCAAATAAATATTAAAATTCTATCATATTAAACTCGAAAGCTACAAAGTATTTATTAAGAGAGAAGACAAGAAAATCACTTGAATTTTCAGTGTGTTTTACAAATGAACATGAAAGTCAATATGTATGGGTTTTAAGAGAGGACGTTAGTTAGTTAAAATCTCATCATTTTTTTTGCACCAATGGGTGTTCTTTGAGATCCAATTTCTCATTCAAGCACAAATTTGAGCATTTTATGATTTATTGCGAAGAGTTCATGGAGGAGGTTCTAAATCATCTATGTATGTATATATTTCTAATATTCATCTTGTTTAAAATTGACCTCAAAATAATCATTTTATGATACTAAAGAATAATAGTTCAAAACACATTTTTTGTTATTTTATCATTAGTTGACTATTCAATTTATTGAGGACAAAATGTGATTTTAATTAAGGATATATAAAATTTTTAAAAATAAAACTCTTAAATATAATTAAATAATATCTAACTTTTTGTATAAATTTAAAATTTTAAGGTAACTTAATGAATAAATAATAATAATACCAAAGAATAAGTAAAATATACATTTAGGATAAAATTTAAAAAAAAAAACATAGATTTCAAAGACACTAGAGTAATTTTTTTATTATTTAATTTGTCTTTGACTTTAATATAATTAAAATAAATAAATAATCAATCAGTATTGTTACTTTATCAAAAGCAAACACATGCACTTTCATTTACATAAAAAAAGACACACTAAAGACATAAAACTCATATTTAGTGAACACATGTGCACGAATGCATACACACATACATACAATATATACAATTATCTTTTAGTGTAGGCGTCCTCATTTTTTTTTATGAGGATACGTTGTTAAGTCATACGACTTAATATAATTAATTTTTAATGTTATTAAACTGCACCACTTTATAGTGTATTGAGATTTAACTCTATTAATCCGGACGGTTTAACAATGTGTTCAAATTAAAAAAAATGAAGGCACTCGTATGTATCTATATATATATGCGTGCGTGCACACGCGCGTGTATTTGTATGTGTGCATGTATGTAAGTATGTGTAGAGTTATTTTTGTTTCATTGAGTTATCATTAAATTTTAAATTCACGTAGAAAGTTATATATTAGTTAATTATTCTTGAGATTTTTATTTTAAAATTGTTGGTATTTATTTAATTAAAAATCTCATTTTTCCTTCAATGAATTATACAGTAAGCTAATTATAAATTCATGAAATGGTACTTAGACTATTATTTAAAAAATAAGGATATAATAAATTATTATTTAAAAAGTAATGATGACATGGGTTACTCCATTAAAACCAAGAATGAAAAAAAAAATTTTTCCCTTTTATTAATTCGTTGGAGTGTAACAAATATGATTCTATGTAACAAATATGATACTTTAGGACGACTTTAGTTACTCAATTTGTTGGTGGATAAATTAGAGAGAAATGCAAGATTTGTCACATTTACGAACATATACGAATGATAAACTGCGTGCACTTTCTTCTTGACGGCGATATATGTAATAAGTGGATTCTGATACGGCAAACGACAATCTAGCTACTATCATGGTGTTGTTATTCTCCGCTCGCCCTTTAAGCTTTCTCTATTATTATTATTAGATGCATAGTGATTAGTGGATTTCACTTTTCATTAAAAACTGAAAAAAGGGAGAGATTGCTATTAGGACCATGACCTATGACCGTTGAATGGCCTTTCATTTTTGTTTTATGTTTGATTTGATTTTCAGTATTTAATGATCCGTTCTTATATAGTACCTAAAACAATTCACAATGAAATAAAATAAAATTAAAATTACCTATATTAAAAACAAGAGTAAGAGTAATGATAGTTGTTAATAATAAAAATTACCTCATAAAAAACAAAAATAATAATAATAAAATAATTAATTTATATAAATAAACATATATAAATTGATGTGATACGAGAAGATTGATTATTTACAATTATTGTAAACTCATAAAATTTTAAAAAATATATTATTTTTAATTAATATTTTCATAACATATTAATTTATGCACATTAATTTATATAAAATTAATGTAATTCTATTCTTAAAAGAACCCATAATAGTAAATAAATTTCTTAATTTAAATATTAGCCACTAGCAACCGATATATGTATACGTATATTGTTATGAAAAGACCTTATCACTAATTCATGAATTACTAAGTAATACTTTTTCAAACTTGAAACATATTACCTACTTTTAATTAGTCAATAAACTATTTTTTGGGATTGTTGGGTGCACAAGTATTATTAATTTTATATGGGTGGTGCAATTATCTTAAGCTAATTATAATCATGCCCGTATATTCTTTATTGGAGAATAATTAACAACAAAACATGTTAATGCAGTCATTCTTCAAATATTATTATATAATAATACAGTAATATAATCAATGGTTGTGACTTCCACTTTCAAATGTGAAAATTATGCATCTTAAAAGTGAACATCCTGCCGATTAAGACGGCCCAATAATTTGATAAATGTGCGTGTTTTAAAAACTAAATAAACTCTCACAATGGAGAATAAACTTTATCTCCTATAATATGATAAATGCTAGCTTCGCCTCCAAGAATAACATTATTAATATCCCATTCAATATTTTTTCAATGATTTTTGTATTAATTTATCTAACAGTTACTTTTACTTTTACTTTATTCTTTTAAAGTAACTTAACAGTCATCTTAGAAAAGAAAAAAAATTTACAATCTAATCTAATAATTTATAGGATTGATGGTACATGAATCCAAGAGTTAAACTTAAACTTGATATTGGACAAGGAATTTTTATTTTTTATTTTTTATTTTTTAATTTTAATATTTTATTTTTATTATAATTATAAATTAGTTCTTAGATTTATATATTAACTTAAATCCACACGTTTTCTTCTAGTGACACCAAGAAAATATTATTTATAACAATATTGACAAGATCGTTTTAGCAGGGAACAGTAATAAATATAGTATTCCATTAGTTTTGTATAGGCGTTCAAATAAAAACACTTGTATGCATCAAAAACCCCTATCGAACCGAACGAGCGGAACTGCTTCACGTTGCATATTAAAACTCATTAAAATCCGATTCGCATCATTATGCTCGATAAAAGGAATGAGAAAAGCCCTAGTAGAAAAATATTGGAAGAAAAAAATACTTCGAAGATAAACCTACTCCCACGTAATAGTTAGGAACTCTTGACACGTAATAGTTAGGAACTTTTGACAGTATCGAGTCGGAACAATTTATTCTTCCGAATTACCTTGATTAGTGCCAAAGAATTTTCTGCCGCTACCATAACTCAAATGTTGTTTGATTGTTAACGTCTCTTAAATTATTAGACACAACTCAACATTGAAAGATCAACGCCGAGCTTTTTCGACGGAGTTAACTGAACTATACAGTTGTTGTATATATTTTTTTTAAATTTGACTTAAAACGACGGTCCAAAATTCTTGTAAGCTTGTAAGCTAGTTGAGGTTATACAAATGGGGTTATAAATACTAACGTAACAGATGCGATTGTTGTTGGTGCTGAAATCTTATTCCCAAGAATAATTCATCAATTGGCTTGGCTTTTTCTTTTTCAGTTGGAAAAAAAAAAGGCAAGAGTTACTGTTTTAGTCGAAGAAAAAGGGTAAAAAAAGATTAGAAATAAAGAGGCAAGGCAGGTTTCATGTCTTTGATATCTAAAAGGGTAGAGAAGGATTTGATTTGACATGATGCATCGTAAAAATTGTTTTGTTTGAATTGAGCAAGTAACCACAACGCGCTTCATCAAAGGATTTGTTGCTCTCAAAAGTTATTGAATATTGAGTGAAATAATATAAAACAAGCTGGGGAACTTTCCCTGTTCCTGATGACTGACCGATGAGATTGAGGGGATGAGCTGCCTGCTGCTCCTTGTTCGCACTCTCCGATATGTCACTCATTCACTTACTTACTGCCACTCCATAGTGTCTATTACTCCATTCCCTTCCCCACGAAACCACTACACTAGTAACTAAATAGTGTTGCTCTCTCTCTTTCTCTGTTCACACTTATTTTTACTCGATTACACTTGACAATATTACATTTCTCCAGCTTCGTTAGTAGTAAAATTTTTCTATTATGTACGTGTGTGTGTGTGTATGTATAATATATTATGACTTTAGTGAAATAACTCTCTCTCACCCTTTATCTCTATCTCTCTCTCTTCACATCTGAATTCTAATCATCTTCTTAAGAAATCGGAAGTTATGATGGATGAACTACTGTACGGTACTCTGCACTCCACGACCGTTGATTATTCTTTACAACAGCAGCAGCAGCAGCAGCAGGCGGCACTAGGGAATATGGTTTCATGGGGAAGCTATCAGAAAAATAATAATAATAATATTGTGGCCTACGGCGGTGGACATGGGGTTGGGAATATTCCGGCGGTTTATGGATCGGACCAGATAGGGTCTGGTAATAATTCATCATCGTCATCAGATGCTGCTTCTTCATTAATGGTGGCCGTGGCTGTGGCTGAGATTCAAAGAAACAATACTACTACTTCGGAAGAACAAGTTTCTAATGCAATTAGAGCCCAAATTGCATCTCATCCTCTTTACCCTAAACTACTCCAAGCCTATATTGATTGCCAAAAGGTACTTAATACTCTAAATGTCATTGTAACCTATTATCACGAGCTGACAATAATCTTCCCACGGTTTTTGTTCGTCTCTTATGCTTTTTACTTATTCTATTTGTAATGCCACTCGAAGTTTTTTTCTTTTAAGGTGGGGGCGTCACCGGAGATGGCTAATGTGTTAGATGATATCAGGCGCGAAGGTGATGTTAGTAGTAGAAACTGCGTCGTTTCAAGTTGTTACTGGGACGCCGATCCCGAGCTCGACGAGTTCATGGTCTCTCTTTCTCTCTCAGTACACCCGAACAAATATATATATATACACGCACTGACACATTTATAGCTTCTCTCTCTAACATCTCAGTTGTTCAAAAATCGCAAACCCTAATTTTGTTTTATGTTTATTTTGTTTTTGAAGGAAACTTACTGCGATATATTGGTGAAGTACAAATCAGATCTCTCGAAACCTTATGATGAAGCATCGTCGTTTTTGAACAATATGGAGACGCAGCTAAGGAATCTCTGCAACGGTGTTTCCAGAACCCATGATTCCGGTTTCTCTCTTCTCTCTCTCTCTCTATAATATTAATTTGTTGAGTTTGTTGATAATCGTGCAGTAGATTCTTGTTGCTTTCTTTTTACTTAATTTGTTGAGTCATGTTGCGAGACAGCTGCATTATCTCTCATTCTCAGAGAAATTTGAAACCTTCATTTCAATTTTTCGTATGGGAATAAAAATTGGGCGCACTTTAGCAGAAATTCTAGCGCACTTTAGCAAGGCTAATCGGCTAATCCGTCAGAAGAAGATTTTAGTCAGTGATTGCTTTTCTAGGGCAAGTTCCTATGATATGATGGCTTCTGAATTTGCAGCCGCAGTAAACATTTAATCTTTTAAGATTTAGGGATGGGAGAGATCTGATTGTACATCTTCACCAATTATGGCATATTCTACAGGCCAAAAAATAAACTGGAATTAAGAAATTTTCTGCCCCTTTAAAGTAAATGGACCTTTATTTACTCATGGGATGCCAAGGAACACATAATCTTAAGAAAATGTAAAGCCAACTTATTTGAAGCCTGAGGGCTTCAAAATATTGGATTCTGGGGTTTTAAATGATTTGATTTCTCAGCCTTGTATCTGTTTTTCTTCATTGTCTTTGTTAAATTAAAATTGTTTATAGTGGAACGGAATTAATAATCATTATACTTAATTGAACAGTGTTTGATATATGAGCTAGAAAATTAATTTTTGGATAGTTTCGAAGGGAAATGGAAAATACATTAGAGAGGAATTTCTGTTAGAGCCTTTGCCATTGCTTTCATCTATTCTGTCCCCAATTGGCAATCTGATCTTGCTGTCCTGAAACCTAATAAGCAAAAAAGTTTGAGGCATTCTCTTCTTCCATAGAAACTTCAAAGATCATAATGTCTCAATCAGTTTTAGCAACTTGTGAACAATCTTCCTTGTACTAGTTCTACTACTAGGGTGAGGGAATGCTGATTATTTAATTCATGCGTTACATATTCTCGGAGAGTGTAGTCACGATCGTTATGGCATTTCTTTTGTTCACTAGCAACTTGTTTTAGTAAGATATTTTATTTATCTATCATCTGTAATGTGAGTGGTTGAGTGGATCATGAATTGCTGTGCATGTCATCACTGTGAATTAAAAAATCATTCATCAAGATTGGTCTTGTGACTGCAATGCTTTTTGTTATTAGTTAAGCACGGGATGTCTGAGAAATATATTTTTTTTGCGTAAAAAGGAACTCATAGAGAATAGTTGCTGGCAGTTCATATGTATAAAATAAATCTGAACTGAAAGCAAATCTCATTTCTCCACAATCATCCACATCATCACCACAAACAGATATCTGATAGAATCTTGCAACTAACACAAGATATCATGTCAGAGTGAAGTACAATAAGTCAATGAGTTAGGTTCCCAAAATATTACACACGCTTATCTTCAGGTATTGATGTCGTCTTTCTTTCCTTTCCCATTTAAATCAATCCCTTTCAAATGTGTCAACTTTTGAAGCTGTGTTAATCCTAAAATAATAGCTTGATTTATAAGCTTTTGCATTGAGTACAGATGGGCTTTGTCGCCAGAAATGTTACTTTATTCATACTTTTGTACTGTCAGGTTTGCAATTTTACACATATAGTATGGCCTCAGGCTTTTCAGCATTACTTCATGGGAAAGATTCTTTTTTGTTTGTTACTTTGTAGTTGCACGATTACGAGGTTGTGGATGTGGTTTGGAAGTAAGAACTTTGGGTGTAGAAAAATTGGTGAATTCTATACTTGGTTTGCTTACGATTGAATTCTAAAGATTTAATTTTAAAAGAGCACACCATCGTGGAGCCATATGGCTGGTTAATCTCGAAGACATTCTATTGGTGAACTTTTTTATCTTTTTCAGTAATGCATGCTGGAGCATGTTCTTTGAATTTTATCATGTTGCACTACGGCTGCTTTAGACAAAACTTGCGACAAACTTTTTAATAAGATAGGTTGTATGTTTACTTAAATCACTTTGGGAGTAATAAATTCTTGCAGCTGTGGAATTGAATTTTTTTGTTGAAACAATAAGATTAGATTCATCATGACTAAATATTTTTTAGCTAGTTAGCATGTTCACTTAGGGTTTGGCCAGTGTCTCTCTCTCTCCTTTTTTTTTGGGGTGAAAATGTGGCCTTTTTATAAGCTCTAGGAATTTGGTCTGTGTCTTGCTAAAACTTGAAGTATATAAAATTGTGGGTTGAGAAATGCTTCAAAAGGTAGGCTTTTTGATGGTAGATTTGTGGGGCAGGACTCTTTCATTACTTCAGGATGATATGATTTCGAAGCATATAGGCTAATTATTAATTTTATCTATTTTTCTTGGAATATGCTTCCTAAAATTATATTTTGTATATCGCCGCAGTCTCATGGGAGGAAGTATTTATATGAATGGATGGTTTATTCTATTGCTGAAGGGTGTATGCCATTTGTTTAGAACCTGGCTGTTATAATACACAATCCCATGTCACAGGCATTGACCAAAGCAGCTGTCTTTATGTTTCTGGGTAATTGGGAATTTCATCTTAGGATTTGTGTCATATTATGTTAAGAGTATGTATCTTGAGCTGCACACAAAATTGTTTCTCTTTATTGTAGTGAAAATGGCCATCAGATTACTCTGTAACATGATTACTTTCTATGGTATTAGAGTATCGTTTTGTCTCTTTGTGCCTTATAGTAGTATCTTTTGTTTCTTTCTGTTATATAAACCTAGAAATCCCTTTGCAAATGCGTTCTGGTAGCATGTGAGTTCAGTCAGAATGATGAGATTTTTATCTACTTGCATGCTGAACTCATTGTTTTCTTGACTCCTCATTTCTTGTTGAAGGCATGAGAAAATGTGGTACTCTCATGTTGTACATTTGATAAGAAGCAGGTTCTACACTTTTATGGATTAGTCTTCTGTACTAAGAATATCTCTGGGCCTTACTTAGGTTGTAGCTTAGTGGTTCTAGTTCGAGTTCCCTTGGGGCGGGGCGGTTTGGGGGAAATTATTTACCCAGGCATCTACGTGCCACGCCCCTGCTATTTATTTTCCTTGATTATAAAAATTATCAAGTTAAAAAAAAAAAAACAACCAGAACGGAAGAAATTTAATAAAAGGATTTTGTTACCTTTCAATTTAATAAAAGGTACAATCCGAGAAAAATGAGGTGGATGACCATCTTGAGTCTACCACCAGTTACTAGATTCTACATAGCATGACCCTTAATAAAAAAAAGATGCGTTTTGAGGGAACCTGCAGCTGGCATGTACTCCCCCGCGGTTACCGCTGTCGCTGCATGCATATGAAATCCACTCTCTGAGTCTTCGGGTGCGAGTGGAGTTTCTTTGTTCTGGTCTCTAGTAGTAGAGTAGTGGTTTCTACTGTCTACTTTGCATCATTGATATGACAGTGGCTGGGGAAATTTGCTGGTATATTTTAAAATCTCTAGACGTTGATATGTCAATGTCGTAGTAATTTCTGGCTCGGTTGATCGAACACGTGATATAACAGTGGATTTTGGCTCCCCTCATTTCCCAATGTATGATCTTGGGACTTTTGAAGAAAGAAAACACAGGGCATGGCAATGACTAGTCATGACTTCACTCGTGACAGAGCCTTGGAAGATGAAAAGTAGTGCGTGCCTTGCGGGGTACCTCTTTACTTTCAATTGTCTCTCCCGTCTGAATAGTAAAAAGTCCAAAGTCCAAGTCTCTCATCTGTCGTTTAGACTGCCCCGTACTGACTATGATACGACACACACAATCATCCACGTCTCTGTGCGTGTATATATACATACAATCATCCATCTCTCTCTCTCTCTCTCTCTATATATATATATGCATATATATATATATATATATATACAATCATCTATTTTTCTATGTATATAATAATAATAATTCTCACACATTTTAATAATATATAAAAATATATAATATTTTAATAAATTAAATATAATTTTTAATGTATTGAATTTTATATTTTTTTATATTTTAATATGTATATAAAGTAAGAATATTCAGTAGAAAAAGACTATACATACATATATATATATATATATATGTATATGTATGTATATTTTCAATTAATGATTTTTGAATTTTAGTATAAATTTATTAAAATAAAAAATATAATTTAATATATTATATAGTAAAATATAATTATACTAAAATATTTATTTTTTAATTTTTTTGTTAGAAAATAAAAATCTCTTATTATCTGTGGGTGGATGGATGGATGCATGCATCTATATAGAATGTGAATTTTCTCTTCATGCGTCCTGCCGTCACCCTCTCACCTCACACCCTCACTTTGTTTTAAATAATGCTTCCTCGTGAGTCGATTTTTTTGCGTTCCATTCCATCTCATCCGTTTTACTGTGTCACTTCATTTGGCTGCTGCAGCCTTAACATTTCTTTCACGTTACCATTTGACCTTTTTTTTTAAATTAATCTGAAAAATTGTATAAAATATAAATGCAAGAAACCTTTGTAATAAAACGGACAAAATATTTGTAACGAGATGATAAAATGGTAGTTATTTTTCTCCTTCAAAATGTATGCATTAAAAGTTAAATGTTACGTTTATGTTATGAATGCCTGTCTTACCAGATGAAGCTGGTCCTGGCGGATCATTTGAGGAAGATTTAAGTTGGGGTGAGACGGAAGTTTCCGAGTGTTTTCGGGTACCACCTGTGGACCGTGAAATTAAAGACAACCTCATTCGTAAATATGGTGGTTATATTAGCACATTGAAGCATGAATTTTCAAAAAAGAAGAAGAAAGGGAAGCTGCCTAAAGATGCTAGACAAATCTTGTTTGACTGGTGGAATCTTCACTACAAATGGCCCTACCCCACGGTAAAACCAAATTTTATTTCCTTGTTACAACAACAACATATCTTTTAGGGCTTAACCCCCTTAGATTTAGGGTTTGCTAACAAACAATTATTGTGCAGGAAGTAGACAAGGTCGCATTGGCCGAATCAACAGGTCTAGACCAGAGGCAGATTAACAATTGGTTCATAAATCAAAGGAAACGGCATTGGAAACCTTCAGAGAGTATGCAACTTAATCTTATGGACAGTCTGTGTGGACCTACTGTCATGAATGATTGAGGTTGGAATACTCTTAATTTTGTGTATTCTCCCAAATGCTACCTTGTGGTCATGCTGCTAATGCAATTGTTACGTTTTGGTTTGCCACTCTTACCCTTTTCGTATGTGTTGAGTGAGCGTCATTCTTGTGTAGGGATTGATTGGCAAAGTAAAAATATGCCCGGGTCAGGTCCTCTCGGCTCATGAGGGCTTGGACATGCCCGAAATAAATCTCCGTCCGCTGTAGTCAAGGATAAGGGTTTAGGGGAGAAAAAAAAAGGCTCCGGGCCTCTCTATATCTTAGATAATTGAATTTAAATTTATAAATTAAGATAAAAAATCAAGTTTAATTATTGAAAGTTAATTAATTTAAGGCTTCAGGCTTTAGGTAGCCTTAATTTTTTTGGAGATAGCATCAATTAATTAAAAAGATATTTGAATTAGAACTTAGCACTAAATAATTATGGAAGTTTTTTATTTATTAATTATTATTTTATTTTGAAACAGTTATTTTCTTTAATTCATTATTAAATATAATAAGTTATTGATTATTATTTGATTATAAGTTTACAATAATTTTCTTTTAGCTTGATGACTGATGAAACGTGGGGATTTTGAGAGTGACGACTGATGACGATAGTCGTTAGTGGTTACACTTCCGGGTGATCGGAGGTCATGATGATGATGATTTTTAAATTATTCAAAAATCTATTGAAGCCCCTCTACGCTCTCTAAACTTGGATGAACTTATGGAGGGCCTAGGCTTTTTCTCCTAACATGGGCTGCCTAGGCTTGGGAAATCTGGCCTTGCCCATCAATTTGCCATCCCTATCCTTGGTCTTGTTAAGTGACTTGATTTACTAATTAATTAACCGTTTTGAATATTGAATGCATGAAACTTCGAAAATGCTGACTTACATCTTATCTAAAGAATATCCCCAATTATAGTAAATATCAATATACACTAAAATCTCCGCAAGTTAATGCCCCATAAATCAATAATTTTTATTATATAATAATTTATTGTTGTTCTGACTTGTGCTGAAAGGACTAAATTAATAATTTTTATAAATTAATAAGATACTCCGTTTTTATGATAACTCTTATATAATTTTGTGGTTCAATTCTTATCACGAATTAATAATGTATTGAAATTACAAATATAATTTTTATGATACTTTATCAGATAAAAAATATTTTATTATAACTTTTTTTTCTTGAAATTTAAATATAATTGGATTTCATTGTAGGATTTAAAATTATAAGAATTTTTAATTTTTTTGTTTATCTAATTTATATTTAATGAATTAATTAATTTTTAATTGATTAGATTAGTAAAATATAATGAATTTTCAGTTGATTAATATATCTATTCATTGAACTATATATACATTATAAATTATTAATTTATCGATTAATTGATACATCTTTAATTTAATATATATCTATATATTTATATAAAGTTAAGATTAGAAGAGTTGATGTGCATCACTATTTCTCTTCTTTTTATATTTTCTTAATTGTGAATTAACAAGAGAAAATAATGGATTGATGATGAAATTAAATAATTAATTCACTATTCCTCATTTTTTTATATTATTTGTTTTATGAACAAAAGAATTGATGATGAAATTAAATAATTAATTCACTATTTCTCTTCTTTTTATATTTTTTTAATTGTGAATTAATAAGAGAAAATAATGGATTGATGATGAAATTAAATAATTAATTCACTATTCCTCATTTTTTTATATTCTTTATTTTATGAACAAAAGAATTGATGAGGAAATTAAATAATTAATTCACTATTCTTTATCTTTTTATATTCTTTGTTTCGTGAATAAGAAAAAGTTATGAATTGATGAGATAGTTAAATAATTAATTCACTTCTCCCCATCTTTTTATATTCTTAGTATTATTAATTAATAAGAAAGAATTATGGATTGATAATGAAATTAAATAATTAATTTATTATTTTTATATTTTTTATATTTTTTTATATATTTTAATATAAAAAATAAATTAAAGAGTTCCTATGCGCCTAATGACTTATGTCTAAGGATTCATAAAACGGAAAAATGTATTAAATATATATTATCTCTTGGAACTTTGCTCAATAAGCTTGTTTATTTGTGCCAGTTTGAGATTTATAAAAAAAAAAAAACTCAATGGATCTGTTTTATCATTGTGCCAAATGTGAGTACTTCGCTCATGTGAGTTGTGCCATCAGAGGAGTGGAGTACAATGACAGAATAAAATTGAAGCATTTTAGTCTCGAGCATTATATTCAAGACACAACATATTTTATCCTTGAAATCTGTACTGATGATTATATAGTTTATTATGCTTGCTATAATTATATTCAAGGCACAACATATTTTATCTCCACCAATCCTGTGCTGAGTTGTCTAGACAAGTTCATCATCCATTGCACGATGAATTATTGACTCTCCAAACATTTAATATCAGTACATGTGACTTCATTTATGGGTTTGGCAATGAAAAGCCGGGTCTAACTCTTCATTGGGCTTCTTTGCCAAATCTATCAATCATTGCCTACACAGACGGACGAAAATATCGAAAGATAAAAAAAAAAAGAATCGCACATTTTAATCATGAGTATCATTTATTTGCCTTGGAAGTAACCAATGTGAGTTGCAAGTTGTGCTACAAAATTATAAACGGTCATAGTTATGGTTGTAATAACGGATGCGAGTTTTATATCCACAAGTCATGAAGCCAGTGAGCTGCTGCAAGCCATCTGATAGTCATTTCATCCACACCGTTCTTTGAAGCTCTTGATTACTGGTGAGGAACCTTAAAGTTGGTGTGATGTATGTTGCTTTCCTTTTAATATTATTTTTAGTACAAAGGTCATAGTACAAAAGTTATAAGCATCTTCTTTCTATAATTAATATATAGAGGTGACCCAAACTTTTTAATCTTTATACTCATAAAAAATATATATATATATATTTGTATAGTGGGCAGCTTTCCTTATTTGGTGCATTCTTGTAAGATTGGAGATTTTAACCTCCCTCAAAAGTCTATATAGCACTCTCTTTTAATATTATTTTTTAAAATGCCTCGGATTAATTTAAAAAATAATAACTTATAAATTAAAATTAACCGTCTTCTTATTAAATTTTACCTTAAAAAGAGTATTTCTTCTAAATATTTATTTGTAAAATATGTACAAATATTAAAATCTTAAATTATTTTTTATTGTTATATTAATTTTATCTCCATATTTATAAATTCTTAAAAGTTTATAAGGTAAATATATTTTCATTTAAAATTTAAATAAAAATATAAATTATGAAATTGCGTAAGTGCAAAAGAAAATGTTAAAAGAATATAATATTTAAGCATTTAATTAAATTTTTATTTAAAATAAAAAGAAAAAAGTTATTTTTTTATATTTAATTATGTAATTTTAGTTTTTTTTTAAATTTACACGAGACTATCGCTTATATTATAATTTATATTATATGAGATTACAACTGATATTACATCAGACTATATGTGATATTTATAATCAGACAATGATTGAGACTAATTTATTTAAAAGATGTTTACTTCATTCTCATGTAATTAAAAAAAAATGCATTTACTTAATTATTTTTTGTAGTTGAAGAAGGAATTAAACTCCATAACATTTTTGTGGACCTGAGTGGCCATGTAATTTTAGTTAAAAAAAGAATTTTATAAAGAATCAAAAGGGATTTCAAAATGCCTACCCTTCTTTAAGTAAAATTGAAAACCCAATAAAAGAATATCATCATTATGCTCATAATACATATTTGTTGAAGGCATGCAAGGATTTATTTTTATTTATTTATTTATTTTTAATACATGAGATTATTGTTTAAGATTACAACTCATATTATATGAAATTATAACTGATATTTAGAAATTAGATTATGACGAGATACTCTTCAAATTTGAACCCTCTATAATATTCGAGGGATGAGCACTACTCAGATTTAAATCATCGCTAATATTCGAGTGATGTCTACTTCTTATACTTAGGTAAAGAAATAAATTGCCTTCACTTAATAGTTGAGGAAGAAAATACCATATAATACATTTGTGGGCTGCTTATATTTGAGGGTCTAAATGTAAATACTCATAAATATTTGAGGGAAATCTACTATTTATACTTAGGTAAAGAAACAAACTACTTTCACTCAATAACTGAGAAAAAATATACCTCACAATACATTTGTGAATTATTCAGATTTGAACTATTATTAATATTCAATAGATATTTACTATTTACATTTCTCAGGTTTAAACCCTTACTAATATTCGATGAATATTTACTCTTTATATTTGAATAAAAAAATAGACTGCCTTCAACTTAATAATTAAAAATAAAAATACTCACACAATATACTTGTAAAAATTTAAACTACTATCCTTTAATTTAAAATACAAGAACTGTAACCACCGGGCCAAAGTTCTTTTACCTCATGTAAGGGTTTCAAAACTTATCAATAACAGCAATGTTTTATAACTTTAATTTTTTATAAAAAAAAATAAATAAATAGTTGATTTATTGCATAGGATACATCTATTTCATTTGATCCACAACCCAGGCCTCTCAATTCTAAAAGGAGGAGTTCCTGCCAAAAGTGGCAGATTTAATTATTCTCACCGAAAATGTGCTTAAAACACAATGCAGCCATGTGTAATAAAATATGATATTAACATTTCTACCCTATGCAAAAAATTAAAAAAAAAAAACACCGAAAACCCATATTGTAATAACAGTCTTCTAAATAAAGAAAAAAGAAACAAAATCCAGTTCATCCATCCCTTTTGTTTCTTCTCTCCATCTCCATCTCCAACTCTATGCCCTCTGCAAACTCAAATCTAACCAAAAAAAAAAGAGGAGTTTTTCCATTATGCATTCAAGATACAGAAAACTATTTTCAAAAAACCACTCCATACCTCCGTAGGAGTTGATTCATTCTCTCTCCTTCTCCCAACCCACTCTATAATTCAAATAAAAACAAAAATAAAAAGAGAGTGTGAGAGAGGAGAAAGAGAAGAGAAAGAAGAATGTCTATAGAATGATAAGATCACTTCGTCCTGTTTTCGAAAACAGAGCACATTGAAAACAGAGCACTACCGCCACCCCTGTTCTTAAATTCAAATCAATGCAATTCCTAGTCCGGATTCCTAAAAATCTCATCTGGGTCATTTGGATATTCATAACCACATTATCAATGTTTGTTTCTCGTACCCACTCCAGCTCTCGTTCCTCTGAAAGCCTCTACAAATGCGGACCACCAGCAAAAGTCTCAGACAACAGAAATTTCAGGGAAAATTTTGAAGCTGTAATGGGAAATATTTCTGAACAAATCATGGATGATCGTCATGATCATTACGCAGTTCATTACGTCGTATCTCCGGCTCCACAGGTCTACGCCTACATGCAGTGTCACGAAGATCTTTCACAAAGTGATTGCGAATCCTGTTTTTCTGCACTCAAACAAAAGGCCAATCGTTGCCTCCCTTCTGACTCTGCTCGCATTTTTCTTGACGGATGCTTTCTTCGTTACGATAACTACAGCTTCTTTGGTGAAGCAGTTGATCCTATTCATGATAAATTCAACTGTAGCTCTCGGCATTTGGATGACGAGTTGTTAAGCAAGCAGTTTGAAGAAAAGGTTATTGAAGTCATCACGAATGTGACGATTGTGACAAAGCACAATGGTCGCTTTGGACAAGTGGAAGGGAAAGGAGGAATTGCTACTGTCTATGCATTGGCTCAGTGTTTTAAATACCTGGATATTAATGGCTGCAGCCAGTGTCTAGACGAGGCAGCCCTCCGGTTGAAAGGCTGTAGTAAATCGGGAGAAGGCAGGGCTATGTTTGCTGGTTGTTACGTTAGATTTTCTACTGAGAGATTCTTTAATCCTAATTATCAGAAGAAAGAGACTCGTAAGAATAGAATCAAACTTATTTTATCTAATGTTTGACAATCAATTTGTTACTGTTTTCTTTTAACAAAATGGTTTTGAATTTGTGCAGCTGAAGGCGATAAGATTTCCACTTTCGTGATGGCAGGAGTTTGTGCATTTACTTTCCTTTCTTGTATCGGTGCTTGTATAGGATATAAAAGATTATCAGAGATGCGAAAAGGTACAACTTCTGTTACAAAAATACCTCTAATACGACGTCTCAACTTTCATTGCTCTTTGTTTTGATACAATCATTTCTCCCTTTTTTCATAGGTCAAGTTGTACTTGGAACTGTTTTGTGCACTTCTAGTCTAAACTTTAAATACGAAATACTTGAGAGGGCAACAGATTCCTTTGATAACTCAAGGAAACTAGGCCAAGGAGGAGCTGGTTCTGTATTCAGGGGGACTCTCCCTGATGGAAGAAATATTGCTGTTAAAAGGCTGTTCTTCAATTCGCGGCAGTGGGTGGATCAGTTCTTTAATGAAGTGAATTTGATCAGTGGAATTCAGCACAAGAATGTTGTTAGGCTTCTAGGTTGCAGCATTGAAGGGCCTGAGAGTCTTTTAGTTTATGAATATGTACCTAACAGGAGCCTTGATCAAATTCTTTTCGGTAAGTACTCAGATCTAAGCAAGGTATGCGTCTGCTCATATCTTATACCATGCCTAATATCAAGAGTAACAAGATATCCTTTATGTTCATGCAGTTAAAAATACAATCCATATCCTAAGCTGGCAGCAAAGATTTACTATCATATGCGGAACAGCTGAGGGGCTTGCACACCTTCATGGAGGTTCCGGGATAAAGATTATCCACCGAGATATAAAAACCAGCAACATTCTCCTCGATGAGAAGCTTACTCCAAAGATTGCTGATTTTGGCCTAGCTCGACATGTTGCTCCCGATAAAACCCATGTTAGTACTGGGATTGCAGGAACATTGTAAGAAACTGGATCTTCTGTCAGTTCTGAGCTCTCTTTAGGCATCTTACACAGAACTTTATACCTAAACAATCACTGTTTGTCGCAGGGGATACATGGCTCCTGAATATCTCGTTCGAGGACAACTGACAGAGAAGGCAGATGTTTATGCATTTGGGGTGCTAGTTATAGAGGTTGCAAGTGGTAGGAGAAATAGTGTTTTCTCGGAGGGATCAAGTTCAGTTTTGCATACTGTAAGATTCATATTCGTTGTAGCTCTCAATAGGGCACTTTTTCATATTACTTCTTATGCAAGTTATTCATTTTTCATGGAAACAATTATGTTGTGCTGATGCTATTTGGTTTATTTTCTTTCTTCTGATATCAGGTTTGGAAGCATTACAAGGCAAACAGAATAACTCAGTCTATAGATCCTGGCTTAACTGGTAGATTTCCTGAAAACGAGGCATCAAGGGTGCTCCAAATCGGGCTTCTGTGCACACAAGCTCCTGTTGCCCTACGACCATCCATGGCCGAAGTAGTTCACATGTTAAACAACATAGATTATGAAATTCCATCGCCGAAACAACCTCCATTTTTGAATGCTAGTGTGATAAGTCCATCTGACAACAGCAAAGATTCTATGATGAGCTCCTTCAAATCCTTGGTTGCTGAATCTCCAGAAATAAACCATTCTTTAACAATGAAAGCATTTGAACCAAGCTAACATCAACTCATCTTTCTCCATACATCTGGAGAAGCAGGTTGGTTTTTGATTCAGGAAATGCAGGTCAGAGAGATCTCTCTTTGTGGGAAATGAGTTCAAAAGACCAGTGTGCCCCGCACTGCACTCAAAGATGATCTTCTTGAAGATTGTGAATTACCATGTGGTAGAAACCATTGAGATGGAGCAAGTTTTGTTGCCCAGAAATGTAAAGAGAGAGGATTTGTTACTCTAGGTGGCCTATGTACATACCATTTTTCCAGTGCATATAGAGAGGGGTCATAGATTTTTTTTAAAATTTTTTTCTTTATTTTTTGGCCATAATTTATGGATTAATTTCCCCAGTAGGGCATACACATCATAATTCGATTTCTACAGATGTTCATATTCATTTTCTTCTTTTCCAGAAGCTTTTCAGGTTGATAAGAGTACTCCATTAAAATTCTGTGCTCTCTAATTTCTATCCTGTTGAGTAGATTTTTATTATTTCCATCCACTATATGAACATGGCAAAATTTTGGTGCAAAAGAGGTGGACAAAACTAGAACACAAAATAGGTTCTTTTCATTTTCTAATTGGCTCCTGTTATATGGTTAAGTTGCTGAAAAACGATAGTTGTTGGTAACCTGCCTTCAATAATGTAGAGTTCGTTGGGAACAAGTGAAAGATATGCAGTGAAACAATCTGAAGACAAAATGACGCCTCATTTAAATACCAATAAAGAAAATGACTTGTCATATATCTATTAAATAGTACAAAGATATTAACTGACATTGTATGACTGCATTAAAGGGGAAAAAAAAAAAAAAGAAAAGCACATGCATGGATGCATCAAGAGTCACCCAATATTTACCCTTATTAATATCCAGCCTTCATTGTCTAAGAAATGGATGGATAAAGTAGTTGTCATTTAAAAAATACACATCTAAACACTTTCTATTAATGAATTATTCCATTTACATAAAGAGAATGATGTTAGTGTACTATAACATATGTCAAAATTAGTAATTAACGTACTATAATGTAGATAAAAATTAATGCACTATTATCGTCGACAAAATAAATGACATTCATTACTGGAATGGGGTTTAAATTAAAGTTTCGTTGTCCGTTTCAGAAAATTTGGGGTGTAATTGTGTGTACTTGGAGGCTTGGACAAATTTTGGGTGTCGTCTTATTAAATAGATGGGCTCTAAGCTGGCCCTATTGGCCCATTAAGCTGAAACCAGGAATAAATGTAAAAAGTGTTGGCGCGTGCGCGAAATTCGAGCGGATGATGGACTGTACTGCAAGTACACCAGAAGCTTGAGGCGTTCAAACGAGAATCAGGATCCGAATCAGTGATAGAACAATTTCCATTTCCTCGTTCTGTTGTTGGTTTTTCCTTAGTCTGAAGATGTCGACATGGGAAATCAACAAACGACGCCGTTTCTTTACAAAGCATCGTATATGATTTTGAACAGAGAAGAGACTTCCGCTCCTCTAGAGTGGAAGTACTCTCAGGTCTTCGGCGAAAGAAACCCCGATGAAGAACTTCAAGGCGGTCAGTGTTTTAATTTTATGTTTATTTTCTGGCAATTGTTGTCGGTTTAGTTGGGTTTTTGTTTTTGTTTTTTTAGTTGATATCGTATCAGCAATTGAAAACGACAAGGCCGGCGATTACCTTGCCGTCAGATATCGCGGTGGCCGTGTTATTCTGTTTGATACAGTTGGTGGAAAAAACGCAGCTGTTTCTCATTTGAATAGGATTTTTATTTTATTTTAACTATTTTTGTCTTTAAATTCACGGCATTTGATTTTTAGACACAAAACCAGTGCGTTTCGAGAAATGAGTTGGAGAAACAAATGGAGTTTACCTCCACAAGCCATCCTGAATATCGATACAAAACTGAATTTCGGAGTCATGAGCCTCAGGTGTGTTTTGATGTTTATTTATATGGCGAATATGTTTACATCTGTATGTGCTAATTTCAAAGGTGTATTCCATAGAAAATTTAATTGCATACTACACTGAAATGGCCACTGGTCCGTTTAAACTCTGCGGCTCCACTTTTCCATTTCTTTTTGTTAAATTGGAAGGGGTCCGCTGTCATTTATCTTTTGTCTTTTCATTTTCATCTGGATGCATGTTGAGACCATGAAACTGCATTTCTTTCTTTAGTTTGATTACTTGAAGAGCTTGGAAATTGAAGAGAAGATCAACAGAGTGAGATGGCGTGCTGCACCAAATGGATCAATGTTTATCCTTTCTACAAATGATAAGACAATTAAACTGTGGAAGGTATGACTTTAGTAACACCATTATAAATAGTACAAAGTTCGGACTTTTGCTGAGTAGATATAGAAGTCAATGCCAAAAGCCATTGGTCATTTGATTGTATGAGTAGGAAGGTTTGTTGGATTATTTAGTAGACATTTGAACAGTAAAACGCATATTGTAAATGGATTGGATGATCAGCATAGGGTGAGTTGAGGGAGGCCATTATCGAATGTAGGAACTGAAATCTAGGGATTTACCAGTTATAAAGGATATCACTAACAGTTTATTTTGTGGCTTTTGTGTCCAAGTTAGGGACCAAAAGGTGAACAAAATTAAAGAAATGGACCCCTTTCCATTTGTGTTTTCAGAAAACACACTTCTAGCTGAGAAGAGCTTCATGAATGAGCATAACCCACCATCTTTTTCTAACGGCTGCCATCTGGAATAGACAGAGAACATGGCTACCAAGGTAGTTGTTTGTGAGTTATGAGAAGAATTTTTAAAATTCTTCAATATCATTTTTGTCTTTATTTGCTATGTTTTGTGTAGTATACAACATTATGTTTCTAGTTCTTGTTGCTAGGTTGTTAATGTGGGAAACTCTGTTCATGCAAGACATCAAAAGGTGTATCCTCTTGCACATGACTTCAATATCAACTCAATTTCACAAAATAGGTAAAGTTTGTGATTTGTTTCCTATACTTATTTTAAACTTTTTTCCTAGCTTAAAATTCACCTTGCTTTCCTATTATTAAAAAAATTAAAAAAAAAAAAAAGATATGGCAGAAGAAACTACACCTTGTTGGTATATGCAAACCCTTTTTTTTAATCCTTGATTTAGTCCTACTTTTCTCCAGAATTCTATAGCAACATGAAGTGATTAACTATAAAGTCATGCAGATATTTCGATGTTCTAATGATAACCTGCTTCCTAAGCTATGTACAGTGACTGTGAGACCTTTGTATCCGCGGATGACCTTAGAATAAACTTGTGGAACCTTGAGATCGGTGACCAATGTTTCAATATTGTTGACATGAAGCCATCAAACATGGATGATCTTGCTGGTGATTACTTTTGTTATATATCTTCCATTTCTTTTGTTTTTTTGCATCTTATTGCGATTGTCAAGGTGTTGAGAATGGGAGGGTCTTTATATTTTTGGAAGACAAGCAATAGAACTTTTTAAGATAAGGAGGGATGGAACATCTACGCTATAGAATCAGAAACGTCTTAAACTCTCTGATGATTTCCTAAGTTTTCATGCAGATGTCATAACTTCAGCTGAATTCCACCCTATTTACTGTAATCTGGTTGCATACAGCAGCTCAAGAGGTTTTATTCGACTGGTTGACATGTTACAGTCTGCATTATGTGATCGCAGTGCAAGAATGTGAGTTTTAGCCCATGATCTGTTCATTCCGTGGTTTGTGTACAGTTCATAATATTAAGTTGTCATATTGGTTTACCATTCAATGTTGCATGGGGATGTACTGATAATTGTCATTTATATTTCTCAACACACAGATTACAAGATGCAGCAGAATCATGGGTCGAAATCCTTTTTCGCAGATTTTATTGCATCCATTTCTGATATAAAATTTGCAAATGATGAGTGGCACCTCTTAAGTCATGATTATATGAATCTAAAGGTCTTTAGATACAAGCCATTCATGACTCTTTATTTGAAATTCAAAAGTGATTCATCCAATTATTTGTCTGGTCAGAAGAATATTGTCTGTATGTGTATTTTAGCTTTCAGCCTCATGATAGTTGATTAGTCATTTGTTTTCAATTGTTAGTTTGTATTGTAAATGAACCTCTTGATACTTTTCTAACTGATGCTGCTTTTAATATTTGTCTTAGTTGTGGGATATACGTATGGATTCTAGACCAGTTGCAACATTAAGGATTCTTGAGCATCTACGCCCTAAGGCAAGATTGCCTTTTTCTTTTGGTGGGGGGCGTGGGGGAGGTTGGTGGGGGGCGTGTGTGTCGTGGTTGGTTAAGGATGGAATTTTAGGGGAATTCTTGTACTCTACATTCGTTATCTCACTTATCTTTTAAATTTTTGTTTAAGTTATTTGGGTGATAGGAATTAGGGCTAAATTAGAGTTGATTTTTATTAATTGAATCAAAAGAAAGAACGATCTTAACCTATAATTTGAAACGTAGGTCAATCTCTCCCAAAACTTTTAATTACTCCTAATACTTGACAAAAAACTCGACATAACCCTAAATGACTTCTTAGTCTCTTATTTTTATCTGAGCCCTAATTAGTGAATAAGCAAAATTACTCCTAATACTTCTCCTATCATTTATATTTGCGCCTAGCATAAGTTTTCATCGATCTAACATCATTGCCCTCCTAAAAAGTCTCCTTATCCTCAAGGTGGAATTCAGTAAATTGTTGTTATATCAACTCATATTGCTATCACATTGTCAAATAGTCTAGTAGGCTCTTCTACGTAATCAATACCTCTTTATCAACTGGTTGTGCGATTGTCCCTTGGCGTATTCCTTCTACAGCAGTCAGTTCCAATACTACTTCTATAACTTTAGTCAATGTCGGCGAAACCGAAGGAGAGGGTGTATGTTCTCTAATAGCTCGTCTCAGTTGAGACACATGAAATACTGAGTGAATGACTGATGCTGGTGGCAACTTCAATCAGTAAGCCACTTCTCTAATCCTTTCTACGATCTCATAGGGCCTAAAATGCTTAGGGGAGAGCTTCTCATTCCTTCGTCGCGCCAAAGACTTCTGTCGATGTGGACGTAACTTCAGATAACCCTAACCCTTTACCTCAAAATGTACGTCTGTCGTATGACCATTAGCTCGTTCTTTCGTTGTCCAATCCTTTCTAGGATCTCATAGGGCCTAAAATGCTTATGGGAGAGCTTCTCATTCCTTTGTCGCGCCAAAGACTTTTGTCGATGTGGACGTAACTTCAGATAACCCTAACCCTTTACCTCAAAATGTATGTATGTCGTATGACCATTAGCTCGTTCTTTCGTTGTCCATTGCGCCTTAGACAAATGCTTGTTCAGCTCTTCTAGTATTCCATCTGGTTCCTCCAATTATTGATCCACTTGCAACGTAGGTGTCGAACTTTGTCTATAGTACACCAAATGCGGAAGATCACACCCACACAAGATTTTATAAGGAGTAGTCTGCGTAGTAGTGTGAAAAGAAATATTGTACCAATACTCTACCCATGTTAATCACCTTGCCTGCCGCTTACACGTGTCCAATACAAAACACTAGATATAGGTTTCTACTAACTACTTCAATCTGTCCATCATTCTGTGGTTGGTAAGTAGTGTTTCTCTTCAAAATTGTCCCTTGCATTCCAAATAACTTTGTTAAAAAATGGCTCAAAAAAACTTTATCTCAGTTCGTTACTATCAATTCCAGAATTTTATGTAAATGTATCATCTCTTGCATAAACGCTATTGCAACAGTCACAACATTATAAGGGTGTTGTTGTAAGGGTATGATATGAGTATACTTGCTTAGTCGATCCATTGCCACCAAGATTATCGTGTACCCACCTGACCATGGCAATATCTCAATAAAATCCATCGCCACCTCCTCTCAAACCTTATCGAGTAGCAATAATGGCTGCAACAACCATCTTGGCGCCATTGATATGTATTTAAGGCACTAACACATCACACATCACACATCACTACCATCTCCTCGACATCCTTCTTCATCCTCGCCTAATACAGCTCTACTGCCAAACGTTAATAAGTTTTTAAAACACTAGAATGTTCCCCAATAGCACCCCCATGAAACTCTCGCAACAGCTTCAGTATGTAGAGTGATGTCCTCTGCAGCACAAGACGTCCCTGATATAACAGTCATTGTCCATCCATAGAATAGCTTGGATATCCCGCCTCCCTATACAATAATGAAGCTCGCATCATCGCTAACCCCTCGTCTACCTCAATCTCTTGTGATAATACGTCCGAATCCATTACTAAAGGCACCAATAATGCTACTATTTGAGGTTCCTCCTTTCGTTATGATAAAGCATTTGCTGTCTTATTGTCTAAGTCGATACTGTATCTCAACATTATAGCCTAGAAACTTTGACGACCAATGTTGGTGTTTTTCAGTTACCATCTGTTGTTTTAACAGGAACTTGAGACTCTGCTGATCCGTTCGGATGAAGAAACATTGCCCCAAGAGGTATGGCCTTGACTTCTAAGTAGTTAATACAATCGCCAAGAGTTTGTGGTTATAAATTGACTTGAGTCACGCCCTAGTTGTTAATACTTAACTGAAGTAGGTGATTGGACACTAATTTTTCATGAGAACTGCTCTTAACCCATACCCGAGGCATCCATTTCTATGATAAATGGTTGATTAAAATCTGGTAATGCTAGCACCGGAACACTAGTCATGGCCCACTTCAGTTTCTTAAAAGCCTGCGTTGCTGCTTCATCCCATTGAAAATTATCCTTTAAGTGCTTCGTCAAAGGCCATGCTATGGCACTATATCCCTTCACAAACTTCCGGTAGTATTTAGTGAGCCTAAAAAAACCATAAACTTCTTTATTGTCTTAGGTAGAGGCCATTTTAGCATTGCTGCTATCTTAAATTGATATGCTGAAGCCCTCTCAACTGACACTATATGCCCTAAATACTTACATCCTCATCTAAGCAAATAAGCACGTCGTTCGATTGACATACAACTGATGCTTTTGTAACTTCGTTAACACTAACTCCAAATGAGACATGATCCTTCAAAGTACGACTGTAGACTAAGATGTCATCAAAGAAAACGATGACAAACTTTCTTAAATAAATACGTTATTCATCAATGATTGAAAAGTGGTCGGCACACTTGTGAGGCCAAATTACATAACTATAATGTTCTTTATGAGTTTAAAATGTAGTCTTATGGACATTTTTTAGTCACATTTGGGAGCTAGTGATATTTCGACTTTAAATCTACCTTTGTAAACACTGTCACTTTATACAACTCATCAATCACCAGAATAGGAAACTTATCAAGCTTCGTTTCCTTGTTAAGGGCTTAGTGTTCAATACAAAATCTCGAACTCCCATATTTTTTCTTCACTAATAAGATCGGGCTTGAAAACAGACTCATGCTCTGTTGATTATCTCGGCTGCCAACATTTCCCTAACTAGCCTCTTAATCTCATCTTTTTGTATCTGAGGATACCGGTATGGCCAGACATTAATAGGGAAGGCCCCTTCCTTTAACATTATCGTATACTTTTATTCCGGACGCGGAGATAAGCCACTGGGCACTTGGAAAACACCTCAAATCGCTCCAACAATTACTGAATTGGTCTCGGAATAACCATTGATGTCTTTGTCCTTTCCCCTTCCAAGCTATGCAGCTCCACCAAGAATCCCTGCCCCGCATCCTGAATCACCTTTACCATGATTTTAAATGACACCAATGTTTTGCATAAACTCGAATCACCCTGTAGCATTACACCGCCCGACTACCTACCTGAAACTTCATTGTTAACAGTTTCCAATTCACTTTCATCTCTCTTAGTGACTGTAACCACTTCATTTCCAAAATCACGTCTGTACTTCCTAAGTCCAAAGGAAAGAAATCTTCCCTCATTTGAACACCTGGTAATAACAAGATCAGCCCTCTACATATTTTTTTGCTCTTCTCTACCTTTCCAACACTATGACCACCCAAAAACTGCCAGTGTCAGTCAAACAGAGTCTGAACCGGTCTACTGCTTTGTTAGAAATGAAATTATGGGTTGCCCCACTATCTATTAGCACTAACACGTCTTGCTCTCTTATTCTTCCCACTATCTTCATTATGTGGTTCGGTATAAACCACACTACTGAATTAAACGAAACCTCAACTACATCTAAATGGAGATGTTCTTCTTCCACCATTTCTTCTTCATTAACTTCTTCCCCTCCTTCCTCCTTAACACACATTCAGAATTTTTAATGATTTGTCTTTACATTGATGCCCTGGTGAAAATTTCTCATCACATTGAAAACACAATTCCTTCGCCCTCTTGTCCTATATCTCTATCTCGGTGAGGCATTTGAAAGTCACCCCAGTTATGCCCCACTAACCTGATCCTTCTGGACATCTCTTTGTAACCTCGCCATTTGTGTTTTTTGGCCTCCTAATGGTGTACTTTAGGACTCTCGTTGAAACCCTAAGGTGTGGGTTTTCTGTCCTACCGATGGTGTGCTGTTTCAGTATAAATAACTAACTGAATTACTTTTATTAACCCGTTTTGCTGAGTTCTTATCCTTAATCATGTGCCAACTCCATTGTCTCATTTAACTCTCTCAGCCTCAACAAGCGTAGTGCGGCTCGGATTTTCAGCTTTAGTCCTTTCATAAAATTCCTTTCTAATACCGCCTCTCAGATCCCCCTTAGAGGCCTTGATAACAATTCAAATTTTTCCCTATACTCTATAATCGTTCTCTGTTGGGTCAAGGCAAAAAATTATTCATGTAAATCACCTTCTTGAGGGGCTCGAAGCCTCTCGAATAGTCGATCCTTAAATTTACCCCTCGACTTCAATGGTTGTTGTTCTTACCACTGGAACCACACAAGGGCCTTTTCCTCCAAACATCAAAAAACTATTCATGTAAATCACCTTCTTGAGGGGCTCGAAGCCTCTCGAATAATCGATCCTTAAATTTACCCCTCGACTTCAATGGTTGTTGTTCTTACCACTGGAACCACACAAGGGCCTTTTCCTCCAAACATAATGCCGCCACCATTAGTTTTTCCCTCTCTGAGAGTCCATTGATGGCAAGCTAACGCTCTATACTATATACCCATCCATAGGCATCCTCACCTTAAAAAATAGGCAATTTCAGTTTTCTTACCTTAGAATATGCCCCAAATTGAGCCTGCCCTGCCCAATTTCGCGCCATCGGAAGTCTCCATCCCCCTCAAATCTACTCCAATTTCTGAAAATCCTGAACACCCAGTCCAAAATTCTCCTTGCCCAGCTCTATATTGGGCTGAAATCCCTTGCCCAACTGCATTCCGGTCATAACTACTCCCCTCTTGTCGAAAACCCCTCCTCTTGGCTGTTCGCCCCAAAATCCGACCTGCCCAAACCCAAAACCGCTTGCTCGAGGATCAAATTCGGCCTGCCTAGGCTATGCATCACCGCCAAACACCAACGAGGCGCCAAGCCCTGTGACCCTCCAACTCCCGTGCTCCATATGGCTGTGCTAAAACTTTGATTCCCGAACCTAAGCCGCCTCCTCTAGCCATGTCACCCTCAGGTCCACCGCCCCTTGCAACGTCGTCGACCACTAGTTCTGTTTTGCTAGACCTTTGCCCCACCGCGGCCTGTCGATGCTGCTGGTGGGGGGTTGAGGTGGAGTTCTGTCAATTTCGCCAGCATGGCCTCAAGGGATGAAAATTGTTGTTGAACGTTGTTAAATTGCTAGTCAGTGGTGGTCTTAAGCCGCTTCCAATTTCTCTTCAAGCACGTCTACCTTCTTCGTTGCCATTGTTCTAAGATGTTTTCTTTTGATACCAATTTGATAGGACTTAAGGATAAATTAGGGTTGATTTTTATTAAATGAATTAAAAGAAATAACAATCTTGACTTACAATTAGAGAGAGAGGCCAATTTCTCCCAAAACTCTTAATTAATCTTAATACTTGATACTTGTCAGAATACTCAACGTAATCTTAAATAATTATTTTAGTCTTTTATTTATACCTAAGTCCTAATTAGTGAATAAGCAAAATTATTAAACTGCTCCTGTCATTTTATATTTGCGCGTAGCATAAGTTTTCATCAGTCTAACATCAAGTTATCAATTGTACTGATTTTGTGTTATGATTAAATTATCTGTTTGTTGGCATATTTTGATTCACTTGTATGACTTGATAGAGGTAGGGAATTTACTTAAAACTCAACCTTAGCTCAGTGGAAAGAGCAGAGGATTGATATTCAGATCATTGGTTCAATTCCAGCAGGTCGAATGATTGAATTCTGGACAAAAATGTTGGCTTTGTACCATGAGTTATTAAAGCAGGGATAGTTAAGAGGTTGTTAAAGGAGTACTATAAACCGTTGGTCATTGTAGATCCATTTATGATCATGCTTCTTTTATGATGAAATATTTTGATAAATGAAATGAATTTGAGTGGTATTGTATACTACATAAAGCATTCATGTGAAGGACCATGTGTTAGTGTTTCAGAAATTCAGAGATTTTCGCCACTCTAAATAGAATGAGTAATGCGTGCGACTCCAACCCAATATCTATATGTATGTATGTATGTATTGAGTAATGAGTTTTCC
Organism: Murraya koenigii; assembly: GCA_025617385.1. Taxonomy (NCBI): domain Eukaryota; kingdom Viridiplantae; phylum Streptophyta; class Magnoliopsida; order Sapindales; family Rutaceae; genus Murraya; species Murraya koenigii. The sequence continues at coordinate 3,951,265 of CM046811.1, forward strand.
AATTCCGCTGTCAAATATGCCATTTACTAGTTGTATTAAAATTTCAATCAGTAATGTCAATAAGTTTCAATAAGTCATCGCAATTTTTCTTGTTTCCCTTAGTAAAATAAAAGTTTTAACAAGTCATTATCAAACCTATGTCGCCCTATTGTTGACAGCTTATCAGTGTTTGTGCAGCTGTGTGATTTATATAATAACGACTCTATATTTGATAAATTTGACTGCTGTGTCAGTGGAGATGGAGTTCGTTTTGCAACCGGATCCTATAGGTTTGTCCTTTTGACTCAAATGATTCTTCCACATCTAGACATGACAAATATTGCAATCCTAATTGCACAATCTCATTTTGACTTAGCAATCTTTTACATCTCTTCTCTCATGGTGTTGGAAGTGCACAAGGGATAATGGTTGAAGCTGGCAAAAATAAAAACAGGTCGGGGTTTGTTTTATTCATGGTATCTGTTTCCCGCACTTCAATAGTTTGACCATTTGCAGACCTGTGGGTATTCTTTTTCTAGTTATGTGTCAAAACTTGAAAATATGAAGGGAAGAACAGATAGATGTTTGCAAGTGCATGAAGTAACTTGCCTCCTCGAGTATTTATGGTAATATATATATATTTTTTCTCTCTCTTTATTATTTCCCTTCATTTCAAGATTGCATATTTTCCTGGAGAAAACACATTTTCTCATTTGCTAGGACTGTGTCAAGAGGATTTCACTACTAGATGGTTTTCACAGAAGCACTCCGTCTTTTGACCTTTGCATTCTAAATGTTTCACATGTTTCCTACTTCTCTTAGATTTTTTTTTCTCCTATTTTTCTTATTATACAGTGCATGAAAATTCAGGCTCAGGTTATAATGAACTTTCCTGTAACTTGAGCTCCAAACTGCTGCATTTAGCATGGCATCCTACGACAAACTTGATTGCTTGTGCTACTGGAAATAGTTTGTTCTTCTATTATGCATAGTTGTCTGTACATTCGCACTTTTGAGTTAAAAGACAGTAGTTCAGAACTCGGGGCGTATTTTGTCATGAATCATACAAATTGAAAAGCAAAACACATGCAATCTCTCGCTCTCTCTCTCTCAATATTGCCTAATCATTTTGGAGAAAATGATGACAATTAAAGAGCTAACTAAAATAAACCTGATTATAATGAAGAAAAACATAATTTTTTTCTTTTACCAATCGTTTAGAGCCCCCAAGCTTTTACACAGTTCTGCTGCCGTCCACGAATCACATGCACACATGAACATTTTTTTTTAATTTATTTATTTTTTCAGTTACGTGAGCAAAATTCCAAGCCCTAAAAATAATTGGGTTTAATTGTGTTATACACTAGATTGATTCTGAATATAAAAGCTGAAATAAGGGAATCACCTAATGTTATTTATTTGATCATCATAAACAATACCCTAATAATTTTTTTTTATGATTTTTTGTGATAATCTAACCCAATCATGCGAATTCGAAAAATTCGATTCAAAATTTGAATCCTTTAATTGATTTGGAAAATGGTGAATGGAATTTGATTGAAATTTTTGTGAATCACTTTTAGTTGACCTGTTTGCAAATTTGCATAAACTAATCCGCTAAATTTTGGTTAAATTTGAAGAAAATAATATGTATTATATTCATAATAAGTGTCTGATTACAGTGTCTAGCTTGAACGGGATTGTAATTTAAAATTTGAGCACTGTTGAATGGTTAAAAATATATCAAAAATAAATCAAATATGATTTTATATTGGTGTGCAGGTTGTGGGATACACAATATTTATGGGAGTGCATATGGTATACTATATTATATTATAATAGATTATATTATTATTATCTAATGTACAGTATAGGGTAGTATTATATTATATAATGTTTACTACTATAATGTATCAAATTAATTTGTAATTATCTTATGTTTTGTATTGCAGTTGACTGTATTTTTTGTGATTAATTAAAATTATATTTTGGAAAAAATAAGTTTTTTTTTTGGCAGAATTAGTTCTAAATAATTAAAATAAAATATTTTTTTGGTTGACAATCTACCATTTTAAAAATAAAAAAAAAAAAGTTTTATAAATCCAACGATTTTTCTTCTTCTTCGTAGTATGTCACAAACTATGTTTGAAGCTCAAGCTAGAGTTTGATTTAAATACAATTTTGAGATTACGTGCGAAAATGCTGGAGAGGCACTTGTGGCGGATGGTGAAGACAAGGTAGCTAATATAGTTGCATCATCCACCGAGGATGGATGATGGCGACGGCGATGCCGCTTGAGGGATTTGGTTTGGGTTGAGAATTTTGAAAAAAGAAAATTATCTACTTTGTTTGTTCGAACGTTTTCAAAAAATAGAAACACTTTTGATCTTTTTTTTAGCGCGCCACCTAAAGTTAGTATTTTATTATACGATTCTACTTCCATCTCATCTTAGTAATCTTGCCTCGAGTAAATGCCCAAAAAATAGTTTTTAATTAAAGATATTACAACTTTAACAACTTTAGAAGATATGATGTAGAACATTATTTTAGTTATTTTAGGATTTTAAAATTTTATTTTTTATTTTAATTAGAGTCAATTAAGGAATGTGTCTTAATCTTTTAATTTTATTATAATTATGATTTAATTTTTCATTTTAAGTCAACTTAGGGAAATATATTTACTCTATTATAAATAGATATGTCTTGTTATTATTTTAATAACTTCAACTTCAATTATTTAATAAAATCTCTCTTTTATAATTCTTTTGAGATTATCTATCAAAAATCTCTTTTGTAGAGTTGTTTGGATTAGAATATCGTCTAATATCGCTTTATGCGTTATTAAAAAACTCATTGAGTCATTTGAATTAGTACGGATTTAATCACGCTCCGATTAGAGCGTAAGCTAATCGTGTTGGCTTGGTCTAGTTCTAGAACAATATCTAATTTTTGTTATCTTATTAATTCTGCTTCCCCTATGCTGCTTCATCAATTCGTATCAGAACGATTTTATGCAAATCGCATAACTTTTCTGAATACTCATAACCCACCTCCACCAATTCTATCATTTTAAAAAAAAAAACATTCCCAAAATTTGAACCTTAGCCGCTACCATCCAACCACTACTGCCCACCGCGAATCCAATTACCACCATTGTCATTTAGCTAGCCGTTACAACCACTAAACTCGCTGACCTCCACTAACCAAAACGCGACCAACCAACCCCTCCCTCAAGCCGCGTAGCCACCGCAAGAATCACTCAAGTTTGCGGCTTTCCACCACCAAAATCACTGAAATTGAACCTTTTTACCGTCGATCACTACAACCATAAGAATTTCTAGACGACACTGACTAAAACCCGACCATCCTAGCCACTAGACATCGGCCTAAGCTGCCACAAACTACGATAAATAGCCGCTCATTCCAGTTATTTTTCAACAAAATTGCTGAGAATTCAGCCAATCTACGGCCACTATTGTGTTCCTCACCACCAAGTCTTTCATATTTAACCTCCCTACACCAAATTACGACCACTGGTCACCGGTCACACCTAACCCGAGAGTTGAGCATTATTTAAGATTTTTCCATTGTGTAGAAACTTTACAATAAATAGTAAACTACCGTCCATACCCACCAAATTCTCATATGCCAGACTTATTTATATACAATTCTGCCAAAGACAATGATCAGGGAATGTAGACAATGTCTGCAGAGGCTATCAGGCAAATAATAAGAGAAGCAGTTTTACAAGCGTTTAAGAAAGTTTGTAACATGAGATTAGCAAATGATAGAGCAAATCTCACATGTTATGTGAACAATGTCATCAAGGAAGAATAAAAGCAGAGAGTTAATTGTGAGGAAATAATTGAAAAAGACTCACTTGAGATGACAAGAAAAATTACAATTTATTATTGATTTAAAAATTTTAATATGATAATTTATGCAATAATATGCATGATATTTCCTTGGAGCACAAAACAAGTATTAAAAATGATGAACAAAATAAAGTTGAAGAAGTTGAAATGATTGAAATAGTTCTACCTATTTATATTGAAGACAAGAAGGATGTGCTAAAATAAGATTTGATTGAAAAAGTGAAATCTATTGAAGAACGCATTGAGTGACAATTATTGAAAGGTAGGAATATTTGACTGTTGTTTGTTCTTGAAAGTTTTCATCACCTAAAAGAATATATAAATGAAGGAAATTATAGAAGTATAAATTCTTCAAATTTTTGAGAAAGATTGATGAGAAAGATAACAAAATCAAATTATAAAATTATTTGCTTCTACACTACAAGTTTCATCCTTCAAATTGTATTCAAACTCGAGACGAGTTTTTTTTAAGAGGGGGAGACTGATCTAGGACGTTATTTTAGTTATTTTAGGATTCTAGAGTTTTATTTTCTATTTTAATTAGATTCAATTAAGGAATGTGTTTTAATCTTTTAATTCTATTATAATTGTGATTTAATTTTCCTTGTTAAGTTAGTTTTAAAAAATAGGTTTACTCTATTATAAATAGAGATGTCTTATTATTATTTTGATAACTTCAACTTCAAATATTTAATAAAATCTCTTTTGTTATAATTTATCTAAGATTATCCATAAAAAATCTTCTTTGGAGAGTTGTTTAGATTTGAGCGTTATCTAATCTCATTGTATGCGTTATTAAAAATCTCATCTAATCTCATTGTATGAGTTATTAAAAATTTCATTGAGTCGTTTGGAATATAACTAATTTAATATCGTTTCGACTAAAGCATAAACTAATTGCGTTGAATTGGTCCAGTTCTAGAAAGATATCTAATTTTTTTATTCTATTAATTCTGCTTTCGCTATACTGTTCCATCAAGATAAAGCATAGTTTTTTTTATACAGATTTATCAGTTACTTATTTATTTATTTATTTTAAAAAGTGAAGAAATAAGGAAAAGCATTTTAGGAGAAAAAATAAAGGCAATAGTAAATTAGCAATAGAGTCACTGCAAGTGGGAGCTTTACCAACAATTCCACAATCTTGTATTTCCTCTTCTCAATTTCAAATTTTGGACACACACCCCTCAGCCTCGATTGTTCCCTTTCACTCTTTTTTACTTTCTGTCCTTCAATTCCCTATGTACGGTGACAAGAAAATCGCCAAAGGAAAAGGCTTCAATCACTCCTTCAGCAACGCAAGGCCGCGTGCAAAAAGAAAGGCAAGAACCACCCAGTTGATGGCACCTCCTGCCCTCTGTTGAAAAAAGACCGATTTGATGATGGTGAGAGATTGGCTGGATTTTTAGGCCTTTTTTTTTTTTATGAAAGTGGACAGAAATTGGAGATAAATTGGCTGGATTTTTAGGCCTATTTTTTTTTGATGAAAGTGGACAGAAATTGGAGATAAATTGGCTGGATTTAAGCTGTCAAGCAACGAAGTCAAGAAGGTGGTTAACAAAAATTAGAGAAAGATGGCGTTTGTTGCTGGCTAGGGTTAGAAATAATATTCTGTTTTTTTTTTTCAAATCAAGTTAAAAGATATTAGCTTTTAAAAAAAAAATAAAACAAAATCACATTATACGATGTAGTTTTTGTTATTTGGATGAAATGATTATTTTATCCTTATGATATCAGCAACGTTTTAATAGTATTATAACGAAAGTGGATAAGTGTAATAAAATGTTAACTTTAAATGACGTGTTTAGAAAAAAAATTATTTATATATTTTTAAAAATACATGAATAAATTGGTGGACGGTAGATAATTTCGCTTTGAAAAAAAAATTAAAATATCAGTTTTCCAATTTGGTTTGTGACTTTTTTTTTATTCTTTTGGTTGCTAAATGCATACCTACATAAACCCACCCTTCACTGATTTACGCGCATTTGACAGCATTAGAACATTGAATTTATGCAGTATAATGTACCTTATTTTAGAGCCAAACATAGATTTACACTATTTTAATGCTAGGCATTATATAATGCTACGTGCCAAATGCATCCATAAGGCACTATAGTCCCAACTTTATACATGTATAATATTACAATTATCAAATAATATTTCTTTATTAAAAAAGAGAATAAATAATCTTATAATATTTTGACATTCATTAATAAGAATAGTAGTTAAATAATGATAAAATTACTTGGGATTTGCTAAGCTAAATGTATAAGGGCTTAGTCTAGGCTTCTAAGATGCAAGCACGACGATTAGTTTTTTTAATTTTTAAGGCACCCATCATAAATATTTGAAGACACCTTATAACTAAGTTTAAACAAACTATAATTAACACAATCGTAAGGCTCCTAAAATCTTGAGGCCAGTAAGTTAGTATTGCTTTTCTCTTTAAATTTTTTTATAATTTTTTTAATATGTTTACTGAGAGTATATTTAGAAATCTTGTTGAAGTGTGCTTAAAAAAAAAAAGAGAGAGAAAAAGTCAATACATGCAAAGATTTCTTGACTTTCATGCATGCCACTTGGTAGGATTTGGTGCTGAAACATTTGATAATTGAAGGCTCACTTTGCTTATAAAAAGAAGAGAGGAAGAAAAATATTTTATTCTAATTGAGAATATTCAATTCGTGAATATAAAAGAAGTCTTCGTAACTTTTAACATGATAGAGAAATATTTTTAAATATATAGATATATTATAGGATAAAAATATTTTTAAGTATATTGATATATTGTAGAGTATTTGACTCCTTAATATTAGTATTACATATTTGCTTTGTTAACAAATATTTTTTGGGATAATGTATTTGGGACATTAGTGAGAGAAAATTATTTATAAGAATATGTTTGTAATAATTTTTCACGTAGTTAATATTTTTTTTGTCTTTTGACCACAACCATAGTTTTTCTCCAAATTTAAAATTTTTCGCGTAAATCTTATATAGTATAATTGATGTAATCTCCATTTAATTTTATTTATTTGTTTGTTATGTGACAAATTGTTTAGAGTGATCTTGGAAGGAATCTCAATTTTTTTTCAGTGGTATCAAAGTCGACTGCTCTTACTTAGGATATACAATATTGTTAATGTTCATAATACTATTTATGTATACGGTACAATTTAAGTATACGGTGAAGCAGATCCGAATGGTGTGCGGTGAAAAGTAACAGTTGATGTTTTTCAAACTTGGTTGGGTTTGATGTTGGTGAAAAAATTAATGGAAGAATGATTTTTGACTTGTGGAGAATTCAAGTAAAATATATATCTAATTTCGTATGCACAAGGATTTGAAGGTGTGAAAATTTTAGTACCTTAAGAAATTTGTTAAGAAGGTGGAGCAGATTCGATAAATTGCTCCATAATTATTAAAAAGATATATTGATATTATCACAAATGATAATTTATATATATATATATATATATATATAAGAGATTTGATTAGCTCTTTTGACATGTAGAACTTTAAGATGTCATGAAAGATAATACATTACTATTAGCATTGGCTTGGTATAAATGCAACGTGTGTAGTAGAAAAGTTAAGTCTTGATTGAAGAATTCTCGGGAAAATCAAGCATGAGAGTTACAATATAATTTTCAGTGGATATGTTCGACATGTGTCAAGAAAAATTATAGAGTGGTTGATTCTAAGTAGTATAGTCCTTTATAGTAGAGTATGATAATTCTCTATGTTGGGAAGTATGACTGTTGATGAAAATATTATTTTGTAGCAATAATTATGATTTTTTTTAATCAAGGTTGAGATTATTAAAATTGTGATTATGAAAAAAAAAGTCAATACACACAACGATTTCTTGACTTTCATGCATGTCATATCAAAGACATGGTAAAATGTCTGCAAGCTTGGTCTAAGATATTAAACTAATTTGCTGACATGCAATTTTGATGTCAATTTTGGTTGCTTATAAAAGTCAAGAATATTATCAAACTCAAATGGAGGTCATTTACTAGGATTTGGGGTAGAAACATTTGACAATTGAAGGATCACTTTGCCTATAAAAGGAAGAGAATAAGAAGAAGAAGATTTTATCTAGATTAAGTGCATTCAATTGATTAATGCAAGAGAAACATTTAAAGTTTTTAGTGTAGGAGAGAAAAAATTTTAAGCATGTAAATATATTATGTGAGTATTTCGTTCTTCAATATAAGTATTACGAGTTTGTTTTGTTAAGGAATATTTATTGGGATTATGTATTTGTGCTTGAGTGAAAGAAAATTATTTTTAAGAATGCGGTTGTAATAATTTGCCACATAGTGAATATTTTTTTTCTTCTAGTTATCTTTTGACAACAACTATAGTTTTTCTCTGAATTTAAAGTTTTGCTACTTAAATCTTGTATTGTGTGATTGGTTTATTCTTTATTTAATTTTATTTATTTATTTGTTACTTGACAAATTTGTTTAAAGTGATATTGCAAGGAATCTTAATTATTTTCACTTACATGTAGATGATTTTTTTTAATTTAAATGCCAATTTTTATTAAACAATAGACTTTTTCTTTGTTTTCAAAAAACAAATTGTAAATTATATGGTATAAAAAAATTTATGACAATCCCTGTTAATGCATTTAGAATATAACGATTTATATTCTTATTATTAGATGAAACTATAAATGAATTAATTTATGAGAAAGAATTAATGCAGTCTTTAATTCATATAAAAATTTGCAAAATAAAGTATGTCTAACTAGATTTATTCACATAAAGCATTAAATTTGTATTTCTTATCTCTATCTAGTCTAAATTAAAAGAGTTGATTTGTTCTATTACTATCATGCTACAGAGTAAGTTTAGGAATCAAAAAAATTAAGTCTCAATATGTATCATAATTGATATAACATTTATCTATTGAGTTATAAAATATTAATGAGGCTTATTTGGGATTTTATCAGTTAAGTTTAAACTTCAATCTCAATTGCTATGTATTATTCAATTGCTATTGAATAATGAATTTTATAATTAATAAAATTATTTTATTATTGAATAGATAAACGTTACATAAATTAATTATAAATTAAGATATTAATTAAAAAGATTATGATATTTTAACTTAAATTTTAACACAAAATTTGAGGGAAAATTTACCTATTTAAATACTTTCTAACTTTAGAATTAATTTTTCTTACAATATCAACCATTTACAATCCTCTTAGAATAAATTATCTCGAAAACTAAGCAAAAAAATATTTCCCAAAACCTATGCAATCACCAAAAAATCACCCAATAACATCTCCTATCACCTCAACTACTGCCACTTTGAGATCTTTACTTCTAACAATTATTTAATTCCAGCAAGTTCCTTCACTTCTGGTGGTGATTTTATGTGAGCTATAGTTCCTATTTTAGGTAGATGTTGGGAGGAGAGAGAAAGAAATGACCAAAACCTATATAAGAACAATAAACTTTTTTTAAGAGATGTAAGGTACTTGTATTATGGAATATGAGCTATTTTGAGAGTTTTAATGGTGAAAGAAAAAGGGGAGAAGGGTGATAATGATGAAAGACTAAGATTTTGTATGAAAAAAGCTTGGAGAGGTACCTTAAACCTACAAAAAAAAATGAGGTTAAATGTATGGTCGGCGGTGGTAAGCGACCATGTTCAGACACTCAAATTAGTTATTTAAACTTTTTAAAAGTTGAGAACTTGCAAGGTCTTAAAAATAGAGGCTGAATATTGAAGAAGACCTCAGCCCCTTGTATAATATGTATGTGTTTTTGTTGCGTGCAGTGAATGTCAAAGAAACAACCTAATTGTCTTTGTATATGATGTATCTAGGGTACCTTGCCACGTGACGAACTCTTAATGGCGATCTTACTATCATATCCAAAATATTTTTCATTATTTTGCCTCCATCACATATTTTAGGCCGTTAGAGTTGTGCGTAAGGAATAATAGAGGTATTATTTATAGGTATTATTATTTTTTAATACATGGGGTACGCTATTGTACAACACATAATATTTTTGTAGGGACTATCTAGATAGCTATGGCAGCCAAAGACTACTGTCTTTGGTGAGATACTTTTAATTTTTTGACAAATATAGTAATTATTTGTCTCCTCTTTCTTAATAAAATATTTCATATTTGATTTTACCAAATCAAATATTATCTCTTAACGATAGAGATAGCTCATATAGTAGATATTTTGAAGATTCTTTGATTACATCGATTTTTTATACGTCATATTTTTTAACTCATCTGCTATTGCTAGAGTACCTTAGGTACCTTTAATGACCAAAATTTGTTGGGATATGTCAAGTTCCATGAATATCTTAGGTGATAATTTTAATTGCAAAGTTTTATACACGTGGTGCTTCATTGTTACTTTTCATTTCTTCTTCAAACAGTTTCAATTTTTAATAATCTTTTGTTTAGGTATTGTTCTATTGCCTTATTTTTTAATTAATTTAGATTAATTATTATTTAAAGTGCTTGGTTGATTGGTCATTGATAATAGTTAAACATAAGGATATGTATTGAACATGAGAATATTGAATTTTTCTTAAGATTTGGATTTATAATAAATGGCACACTAAGTATTTGTTTAAATTCCTTTAAGAAATTATTGATTTAAATTTAATGTTAGTTTGAGGTTAAGTGTGCGAACTAATTGAGAACATGTGTGGTTGCTCATGTTGGCCAAAATTTGGCTATGCCAAGCTTGGGCAATACCAATTTCTCATTCCCATTGCTTAGCTAAATGCCCATGTGTGGCATAGGCTTAGGGTTGGTAAAAAAGTTCGGGCCGGCCCAAACTCGGGCCAACCTGGCCCTAGCCCATGTATAAAACCTTTGGACATGGGCTCAAAAATCTAAAGCCCGCTATATATATATATAAATTAAGTCCAATTAGATTATATTAAATTAGATTTAATTATATATAATATTATATTTTATTTGGTGTAATATTGAATATGATTACATTAAATTTAATTTAATAAATTAAAAATAATTCTTTAAATAGTTCAATTATTTTAAATTATATTACTAATTGTTGAATTTAATAAATACTATGAAACAATAGTATGATGAATCAATTGATAAGTTTTTATGTTTAATATTATTTAATGTTTATATAAATTATTGAATAAAAATTTATTATTAGATTAGTTTGTTTTCGATATTAGCATTTGTGAGTTATTGTGTTGTATTGTTAATATTAGGTAATCATGTATAATTTAATTTTTTTTAGTTTATAGTATTATTAAAAATTTATTTTAAAAAATTAATAAAAGTCCAAGCCCGGCCCAGGCGGCTCGGACGGCCCGACTTAGGCCCGCTCAATATGAACAAGCTTTTTCATGGCTTGGATTTATTCTTGAATATACAGGCTTGGGCTTGGGCTTGGGCTTACAAAAGCCCGGCCCAGGCCCGCAAATTACTCACCCTACATGGGCTACTGGCAGTAAAATGCCCTAGCATTGCATGAGATACTGACTAGGCAACATAGGCGACTACATCAACTAGCAAAATGCCCAAGTGTTGCAAGGGTTACTGGTTGGACAATATAGGTGACACACTTGCATCGCCCAGCAAAATGCCCAAGTATTACAAGGGCTGTTGGGTGGGCAATATGAGCGACATGCTTACATCACCCAGCTAAATACCCTAACCAAAGCTTTTTAAAATTTTTATTTTTTTTAAATTTGTGTAAATGTTGAGCTAATTTATTTTTTAGATATGTGTAGCAAGAAAATTCATCCTTAGTCATTGAAAATACCAATTGAGGATAACTTTTTGGGTTATTTTACAAATTTAATAAAATTGAGTTTTGTGACTATACGTATACAGACCAAGTTAACTGACACTCCATTTGAGTTGTTCAAAAAGTCTAAATTTGTTTATTTTCTAGCCATGGGGGATCTTGGACTTAGGGGCAATCTTGTACATTATTTGTTGTTTGGATTAATTGTGCAACAAGTTGATAATAATAAGAACCAAATGTGGTTTAAAATTAGTGACAAGATATTTAAAATTAGTGACAAGATATTATGTTTCTCGACTCGAGAATGGTATTTGGTGATATGATTGAATTATGGTATTGTGAAAATTTAGGGAAAAAAAGGGACTTTAGTTGGTGAATACATGATCAGTATTTTAGTATAGTACAATTCTTTAAGCTTAACGAATTAGATTGTAAGTTTGATGATTTCAATTTCATTAACATTTGTATTGACAATATTATCATCAATAGAGAGTAGTATTTAAAGGCTGAAGTTTGAATTGATGGCATCAAATGATGTTCTATCGAAATTTTAGGAGCTGCCATCATATAAATAGGAGTGCGCCCATAGTTAATTGGATAAGAGTTCATACATATAGTAACCATCTCCATTTTATCATCTAATATTTCTATAGAAAGTATTTCATTAGATGAGTCGATTTCATATTTATCTTTACTGTGAAGAAATATTCATTAAGGCTTTTGTTCAGAATTCTATACAACCTTACAATAAATTGTTCAAATGTTGTATCATTTCCAAAACAAAATGTGATAATTTTTTCATTCTCGTACTTTATGTGACCCTCCCTCAAAGTTTCCTATACTCTAACAAAATACATCTTCATTAACCTAATGCAAAATAATAAGAATGCTTTAATAATGATACTCCAAAAAATAATATTATTTTATTATTTAAATAATTAATTATTAACACACTCAAGTGGTCTAGGCGGCAAGTGACCGAATTACATGAGATTATATGTTGGGTGACATAGGCACCAATCGCTGTACATACAATATCATGTCGTTTGGGCAATAAATACTTGATACACGAGCGACAAGTTGTTCTAAGTCTGGACGAAAATTTTGTTACCCGAATGATAGGTATTTCTAACCGAGATCCTAGGTTTCATCTTCAACATTGTAAACACTCATTTTCATCAGATTTTACCAAAAATTTTACTAATTTATAAATCTATAAACTCGCATTATAATAAAATGATCAAAAGTATCATTTTATAGAACGTCCACTAAAAAAAAAGTTAAAAAAAATGCTAACATTAACTTCTTATTACTCTTTTAAATTATTACTTGATTTTATTTTCGATATTTGGGAAAATATTTAGTTTGATGATGATTGTAGGTTGAGTGATACTTGGATAAACAAATTTGTTTGATAAATTTAAGGTGGATGAAGGTCCTGTTTAATGTTATTGTTGTGAAAAATGTAACTCTGAAATAAAATTTAATAGTATGTAGTTAAATTAAGTTTAAATAATAATTTTAATAAAATTAATAAAAATTTAATAAATCTTTTTATCACACAAGTGTAAAATTAAATTAACTTAATTTCAAAGTTATAGCAATTAGTGTTTATAAAATATTTTAGTGTTGTAATTTAAAAATTACAACTGTTTAATCTCAATCTCAAATAGATTCAAAATTGGGGGTGGGGTGGGGGGAGAGAGATTTGTTGGTGAGTGAAATGGGGTTTGGATGTTGCTTGGAGAATTGGGGTTTTGTTTGTTTAATTTTAAAGATATTTTAGTCTAAAAATCTTGTAAAAAAAATTGAAATGTGGTATTTTCTTATATTAAAAGTTGAGAATTGGTCAAAAATAGGTAAATTTCTCAATTTTAGGCTATTAATTTTAAAAAAGTTATGAATAACTATCGTTAAATATTAATTTGACTTATAATATTTATCATTATAATAATTTAAAATTAATCACTCTAAATTTATATTAAAATTTGAAATAAATATTAAATTTTCTCATTAACAAACTATTTTGTCAAGAGTTGATAAAATGTAAGGTTTAGGCCTGAACTTACAAGAAGATAATTATAAGAATTGAGCTTAGGTTAGGTTTATTGTAGGTTTGGATTGACTTTAGATTAGACATGAATTTTTATTTTTTATTTTTTATTTATTATAAGTTTAAAATGAGTTAGTAATTAACAAGTTTATTATATTAATAATAAATTAAGAAAATTAATATTTTTAAATAAAATAATAAATAAAAAAGTAAATAAAAATTTAATTTTTTAAATATTTAATTTTTAAATATTAAATCTCTAATTTAAACATACTCTTAATTAATTAATAATTATAATTTTAAAATTTTAAATAATTATTAATATATGAATTAAAAATTTTAATGTTTTAGTTTTTTTTTAAATTTTAATTTATAAATTATATTTTTAAAAATAGAACTCAAGTCTAACTCAAACTTTGTTTTCTTAAGATTTTAGCGAGACTTATATTTCAAAGGCGAACCAAACCGACTCAAAACTTTTTTCAATCTTTAATTTTGTCCAAATCACTTTTCACAACTCCACAAACGCCCTTTGAATATCGAGTTGATAATTGAAGACTCACGAAGTTAGTTTTCCCAGTTCCAACAATAAATTGTATGCCGAAATGGGCTGTGACAGTTGTAAATTAGGTAATACAGCTGTCAGTTTTATATAATTTGGATTTCTTTGGGTTGCCCTTGATATTTAGACCCTCATCTTGCTATATTCACATAATTTTACCCCCTGAAAATATAGGATTAGGGTTAGGGCAAGGGGTTCAATTTTTAAAATGAAAAAAAGAGCATAACAGTACAAAATCTTGTGAAGGGAAAAAAATTTATGGAGATATAGAAAGAAGAAAAGCTTTATAGAGCTCTACTGTACAGATTACTGGCTGGTTTTGGAAAATTTGATGGTATTTTAGGAGATGTATGAAGAAGAGGTTCTGGTATCGAGGTTTTGTTTGGTTATAGTAGCAAACACAGAAGAGATATCGTAGAAACGCTAATTATGAGAGGTAAGGATACTGCATTTTCTTTTGCGTTGCAAGTTCTACTTGTCCTACATTTTGAACAAAGTTTTTTTTTTCTTTTTTTTTTTTATGCATTTCTTCTCCATCTTCTACTTCCCCTCTCATTTCGTTTGGCTAATAAATGTGTTAATTTGATGGTTAGTACATTTGTGCGCAGGTGTAGGATGCGATTGCGTTCAATTTGTTTGGTTTTCACATTTTTGTAATTGTTAAAAAATAAAAAAAAATTAACTTTTTATCTATTATATTATTTTCAACTTTTTAATTTTTTTTAAATCTCTCTTCACACTCATATGTGCAAACACAAATTTAACTTATTTTTTCTACATTTAATAAGTTTTTTTAATAATTATAATTAAATTTTCCACCTTTTTCTCTTTTTTTTAATCAAATATTTATATAGTATAATTTATAAAATTATAAATATATTGAAGGGTTGTGATTTAAAAAATATAATTACTATAAAAATAAAAATTATAAATATAAAATAAAAATATTGATATATTATAAATATAATTTTTAATAAAAATAATAAAAATATTATAAATTTATATTATATATAAATGTCGGGTTAAATTAACTTAATTTTTAATTATACTACCATACAAACTTAAGTTAACAATATATCTTTACTAATAATATTATCTCATATTTTTATTAAAAAAAAAATCCCATGAGAACTAAAATTGGTATTGAGAGTACTAGTCTAATGACTTTATTCTAAGTGTAATGTGATTATGAATTTCATAATGGAAAAGTACTTGTTATATAATTGTTTCTAGTGGATAAATGTCACTTGTAATTATTAATTGTTAATTTTAAACACAGAAATATTGTTTGAAATCTAAAGTTTGGATCTTTATTTTAATACACAAAATTTTTAAAAATCATTACAATTTATTACACTGTTTGAATGTTATTTTAATTTTTCATAACATAATACAATAATTAGGTTCCTTTTATGTTTCTCAGAATTTTTTGATGTATCTCAGAATCTTCTTTATAGTTTTTAATACTCTCTACTAAGATTCGTCATATATCTATTGATCGTTCTCATATCTTGTGCAATGTCTAGTTTTGTGTATATCGTAGCATTTGATCTCATAGACTTACTTGCTATCAATGACTTTTTTTTCCATATAGTAGTGATACAAATTTCTATACCCTATTCTTATGTAAAATTTCAATTTTTTCCTGCATTAATTGTTAATTTTAAACACCGAAATATTGTTTGAAATCTAAAGTTTAGATCTTTATTTTAATACACAAAATTTTTAAAACTTATTATTCTTTCTATTACAATTATTACACTGTTTGAATGTTATTTTAATTCTCCATAACATAATACAACAATTGAGGTTCCTTTGATGTATCTCAGAATCTTCTTTATAGTTTTTAATGCTCTCTACCAAGATTCGTCATATATCTATTGATCGTTTTCATATCTTGCGCAATGTCTAGTTTTGTGTATATCATAGCATTTGATCTTATAGACTTACTTGCTAGCAGTGACTTTTTTTCCATGTGGTGGTGGTACAAGTTTCTATATCCTATTCTTGTGAAAAATTTCAATTTTTTCCTGCATTATTGTCATGAATTTATATGAGTATAGTGTTTGAATTTGTATGAGCATAGTTTAGAGGTTTAACGAGTACAACTTAAGAACTTATGCCTACTAGAGATGAGTATAACTTGGTAACTTACGCTCACTAGAGTTGAGATCTAACATTGTTTTATATATCTAATCTCAATAATACTTGAGAATGTATATTTGCTCTTCACATTTGTAGTTTGTTTTAGAATCCAGGCTTAAACTCGTGCCCTCAATATAAAAAATGTTAAAGGCAACAATCTATAGTTAAATGTGTCAAAGGTTATGTTATGAAGAATAAAGTAAAATTTTTAAAATAAAGAGTATTTTTTACAATGTAGCCTTTTAGAAAACCTTAAGAAATTATTCTCAACAATTTAGTGTTTGTTGTTTGGTTGTAATTAGAGTAGGAATTTTGGGGTTAAAAAGGTTATTTTCCTCTATAGGAAGAAGCTAAAAATTTTGTTAATAGAAGAAGTCACTTGGAATAAGCATAAACACCAATAGAGTTTTTGTAATCTACATGAATTTTTGTCCATCACAAGTTTTATACAAAGAAGCTGTAATTATTTTAGGAGTACATTTCTCTATTACTATCTTCAAAGTTTTCATTTTAAGGGCTAAGGTGATGTTTATTTAGTGGATATTCAATTTCATATCTTGTAAAACTATTTTTAATCCCTTACCATCTAATGAATAAATGCCACCTTACTCGGGATGAATAATTATCTTTTATAAATACTCACTTGGGACATACAATATTCACTTAGGATGGATGAAGTTGGTATACCACTTGAGAGGTGTAATATTATTCTTTTAAAGTTATTCCATGAGAGGAATAATGTAAAGGAATGTTAGATATTTTAACCTTTTTTAAATACTCAAAAAGGTCTACCCCAAGTAGCCTAACATTTGAACTTTTGCTTTTACACGTGCAACAACTTTTAATCTTTGTAAACTCTTCTCTTGCTACTAAAATGCAGAAAAAATATTGAAAAAAGCCTTTGGCCATTTGAGAAGACATGCCAAACAAGCAAACACCACCCGAACCCCTTATAAGTGATTTAACAAATTAGACTCTCCTTGAAAACTTAAAAGGCTCCTTAGGTGACACCCTTGATTCTAGCTAAAGTTTGCATTTGGTGCATATATTTGTACATGGTTGGGTATAAACACAGAGATTCCCATTATTATGAATCATGGAATAATGGATGTAGTTTTAGTGGAGATTTTTGAAGAAATTACATTTGTTTTAATCACTCTTGTTTTTATCTGGATTAATGATCTTGAATTCCCAAAAACTCTTTTTATGAAAACAATGGTCCTGAACTCAACACCTAGTTCTTTAAGAAACTACCAATTGGGTGAATCTACATTGATCGGACTATTACACCAATTATCAACTTGAGCTAGAAAGCATCTTAATGCATGAAAAAACCAAACAATGGCACCTTTGTTATAATCTGGACTGTTATAGAATGATTATCTTTTGTAAAAGTTACTGTGTGCTCTAAGATATTTGGTAATTCAAAAAATGGATGAACAATTTTGGGAGCAACTTATCTTGGAAAGAATGAATAAATGAGGCTAATATAGTGTTATTTTCTTCTGCCTCTTGATTACTTGGTTTCTGTGACTCTTGGTCTTTTCTGCCTCAACAAGTTTCCTAGTTGCTATTATCTACTTCTTTTGCAGTGTTCAAGATGAGCAGTATAGACATTGTGGACTTGTGTAGTGATGATGAGGATGGACAGGTGGATGAAATATCTATCAAGTTGGAGCCAGATTGTGTTGGGGGAACGATGCAACGAAAATACTACTATAAAGATGATCCAGCTGAGCATTGGCAGTCCAAAAGTCAACCCAGAAAACAAGACTCTGAAGAAAAGAAGAGCTCAAATGCTTTAAGTACTGGTCAAAGTAGTAATAGTGTATTGGAACAAGGTCAGTCACCAGTGGATGACACAGGCATCTCATCTTCATCGTCTATATGTCCAGCACCACTTTGTCGGCAGTTTTGGAAGGCTGGAAACTACGAAGACGGGCTTGGTTCCAAGGCCACACTACAAAGTATGCAGCAGCTATTAATTGTTAACTAATTCTTAGGGGACATGCATGTGGTGGTTTACTGTTTTGTGGGGGATCTACCAAAAAAGAAAAAGCATGCACTGACTGTTTAGTGGTGCCTGGAGATAATCAATGGATGACTAAATTTTATTATGTTATACAGAGCATGCATACATTCTCTGGCTCTACCATTTTTCTCTGACTTTTGTGTTGAATGATGTTCATAAACATCATATGAATGTTTCCTTCCAAGAATTTTTATTGGTGCTTTGTTAAATGTTCCTGACATTACATTTTGTATAACAGATGGCAAAAACTTTTTACACGTACACCCTATGTTTCTTCATTCAAATGCCACATCCCATAAGTGGGCTTTTGGTGGTATGCAAGTCATATTTCTCTATTTCACTTCTACTTCATTTATGATGAATTCAACTTGCTGGAATTTGGAAATGGTGTGAAATACTGAGATGGTTAATTGTTTCCTGCTTTTTGCAGCCGTTGCAGAACTGCTGGACAATGCAATTGATGAGGTGATTATTTTTCTTTTGATTTGTTGAGCCTTATTTTTATTTTTTTAATTCTTGCTCTATTGGTGATGCCCAATCATGTTCACTTGGAGGTTTGGGTTTGCAAAGAATTCGAATGCTACCATTGATTTTCTTATTATTAACTTTTCTTAGGAGCAAGTTTCTTTTCTTTGGTAGATTGCAATATTTTTTAATTACTTACTATTTTATTGGTTTAAATCTGTTAATGTGTTTGGCTTCTGATCATGATGTTTGAAGCTTATGGCTTTATATGCTTTCCCTTGGCTGATAAAAATTTGGGCTTTTATTTGCACATTTGTTTTACATGTTTTCACAAATAATTACATATATTGTCATAATTTAAGAGATGAGATATTCTAGTCATATTTAATTGTCCTCTTCATTTGCTGGCACTGTTTGCTATATGTTCATCACAGTGGGAGTTGAAATGCTTTCACTGTTTGTGTGAAGCTATCATAATGATGACTTATTCATGCTTTGCAATTCATGTTTTACTTGTTTCTTAATTGGATAGATCCAAAATGGGGCCACTTTTGTCATTGTAGATAAAATTGCAAATCCAAGAGATGGAACTCCAGCATTGTTAATTCAAGGTATATTGCATTGAACTGTAACAACCTTCAAAATGTCTTATTATGTGGATTATTTTTTTTAAAATTATTTTTAATAAATGAGTTACCTAACTTGTGCTTTGGAAACATGTTCATGTGCAGATGACGGAGGTGGAATGGACCCTGAAGCAATGCGGCGTTGTATGAGTTTTGGTTTTTCGGATAAAAAGTCAAAATCATTGATAGGACAATGTACTAATATTTTCTCATTCAGCAAATTATCATGGTTTTGTTGTCACATACTTCTTGCTTGAGACTTGAGATGTGTCTTTCAGATGGTAACGGCTTCAAGACCAGTTCTATGAGACTTGGGGCAGATGTTATTGTCTTCAGCCGCCATTTAAACAATAGGTTTGATTCTGATGTGCTAGTCCTACTACTGCATGTGTATCAGATTTTATTTATTTATTCATCTTTTTTTTATAAATTTGGGTTGCCTATGTGTCAACAGGCCTTGCATCTCAGTATATGTTACAGCAAATTAATTTGTAATATATGATAGTTCCAAGATGAAAACCTCATGCTATAATTTCCTAAGAATTGGTGGGAAGATTTCGTTTTCATCTTATTTTGTACTTTCTTGGATCCCCTTTTCTATTTATAAGGAATTTCTTCCAAAAGAGGTTCAGGGGATACTAAAAACCTTTTTTCTGTTGCATATCACATCCCTTAAGTGATAGTATTGAATATTTTATGAAGTTCAATGGTCTTGTTTAATGGATTTGTATGTTTTTGACATTTACAATCCCCCATTAGAAAGTTATCTGATCCTTTTTGGGGAACCAAGTAAGATATGAGATAAGGTTATTAGGAGTTTTTCTGGGTAGAATGAAAGGGAAATTTGAAAAAGGTTCACATCCATATCCAAATTGTTAGCTGCAGTTTGTAGGATCAAATATTGGACTTTGGAATCCTTGTAAATTTGAAATTTTATGTGTGCTAGGCTTCAAAACATATGGTTGTGACATGCATCAATTATTTTGCACTGCTTGCTTGTGTGAATTATGGACGGTTGCCCGAGTGTTTTTTTCTTTTTTCTCTGTTTTCAGTTTTTTCTTTTAGCAGATATTCAGTTTTCCATGAATTTTCAATTTCTTTTACCAAATCTCTTGGGTGTTATATTTGACTTTTATTTACCATTGGAATGTTGCTGTTATATTTACTTGTTGATTTACTATGTGGTAATTAATAATCGGCCATTCAGATTCACGTCTTGTTGGTTTATTGCATTAGCAGATCTTTGACTCAAAGCATTGGTCTCCTCTCTTATACATTCTTGACTCAAACAGGCCATGACAGAATTGTAGTACCAATGGTGAGTCTTATCTGTCTACCGAAGTATCTCTTACTTTGAATTCCTACCTTTGATCTTTGTGTCAATTGCAGGTGGATTACGAGTTGAACACATCAACTGGCACAGTAAATGCATTGCACGGTAGAGAACATTTTACGTCGAATCTTTCTCTGCTGTTGCAGTGGTCTCCTTATTCATCAGAACCAGAGCTTTTGAAGCAAGTAAGATTCTCAATCTCCCACCCCTTTTTTGCGGGAAGAAAGGGGGGGAAGGGGGGGTGTTGGGGGGTAGTGGTGATGGTGTGGGTAATTTAGGAATGCCTATATACCTGCTATGTCAGAAATGTACTTTTCTAATGAGCAACAACCAATCGGCTGCAGATTCTCTTTTATCTTCTATTTCTCTTTACTTTACATTAAGCCAGGTTCTTTGATGCAATTTCAATTTTTTTATGATGATCATTCTTCTGTCTGTTGCTACTTCCTCAGTTTACTTGTATTTAATTAAGCAGGTTTAATTGATCAATTATGTATAAATTTCACTTTAGCTATTATCTGCTTCATGTTGATTCATATTGGCGCTTTCGACTACCACACACCTTTAATACGCTTCTGGAACGAGCAATAATCTTTAGTTTGTAGGTCATTCTAACTGAGAATTTCAATCTCCGAATTTCTTACTGATGCTTTTAACAATATTTATCTTTTTCATATGAATCTAACTGCTTGATTTCTTTACAACCTCCATCTGAATCACATGCATTAATTTATACTTGTCTCCTTTTATGTTTTAGATAGACAGGGAGGCTGCTTACTTTATCGTAGAGTTGACTGGATTTGTATCTGTAGGATTGTAGAGTTGAATGGATTACCATTCCACTTAAGTAGCTATATAATGCGATAGAAGTGATGTTTCTTGCAATATTGATGGTCTTCCAATCCTGTTTTCCTTTTCCAAGAGGTTTCATTTGATATTTATCATACCTTTTTAAATTCTGATGGCAGTTTGATGACATTGGGTCTCATGGCACAAAAATTATCATATACAACTTATGGTTCAGTGATGGTGGGAATATGGAGCTAGACTTTGATTCAGATCCAGAGGTTTGTGCTGCTTTTTGTATTGTTAACATTCTATCATTTTAAAAATTATTATGCTTCCATTTCTACTGATTTGTGTTCTTGCGTTTTGGTGATCTTAGGATATTCGTATTGCTGGTGATATTTTTAATAAATTTAACCCTGGCGGTTTTAGGCAATTGCATGAACAGCACATTGCTAACCGATTTCATTATTCCCTCCGTGTAAGTCCATAGAGAATAAGCTTTGCACGAGTACATTAGCACATACTTGATGATTTTTCATGCCATGCTAAGTCTAGTTATCTATCACTTCACAGGTATACCTGTCTATCTTGTACTTGCGGATTCCCGAAACTTTCAGCATAATATTGCGTGGGAAAGTTGTTGAGCATCACAACATTGCCAATGATCTCAAATATCCAGAATTCATCTTGTATAGGCCCCAGAGTGCTGGGTGTTTGGAGGTGATTTTTAATTGTTTCCTAGCATTTCATTGTTGGTTCTTGTCTTTATCATGAATTAGAAATATTTAACCATTCCAGAGTCTGACTAAGTATACACTGATCAAAATACTTAATGGCAATTGTTTACATTGCTGATTATGTAGGGAACGGTTATAACTACAATTGGGTTTCTAAAAGATGCCCCACATATTAGTATCCATGGCTTCAATGTCTACCACAAGAATCGTCTAATTCTGGTATCTGTCTTTAACTTAATTAGTTCTATCTCCCTTTGCTTTCAGTTTTTTTATTGATGTTTTGGTAGACTTTCTTGATACTATGATATGAAAATTAGCTCCTTTTTTGCAACTTTAGATTAATGAAGGACCATCATATTTGTATTGTTTGGTTTGTGGCACTCTTTTCCTTTTTGAATTCTTTCTGCAACAAATCTGTGTTGCTCATATATCATTTGGAGGATTCAAGTTTTAGAGAGGACTTGAAGTTGATATCTATTATTTGATCTTCAAATTGGATATTAAAGAGCTTACCTTGCTGTCATAATTTATAAATATTTATGGATCGATGATGCAGAATGATTTCTTTAGAAGGTGGCATTCTGCCCTGTATCCCTTTCTTACATGCTCAAATGCATGCACGCATGTGTTCATGTAAAGGCAACCGTCTAGTTGAATGGTTGCATGTACTCTGCTTCAATATGCTTTTTTTCTTATCCAAGTGATATCAGAGCTTTATTTTTATACATATTGTTTTATTTTTAATTTTTAATCTGCTCTTTTCCTTTGTAGCCATTTTGGCAGGTTGTTAGCTACTCCCATAGGGACAGCAGGGGAAGAGGTGTAGTTGGTGAGAGTGCTAAAGCAAAGCATTTGATTTACCCCATGTTAGGATGTGTACGTTTATTTAAATTTATGGTTTGTATGTGAGATGATTTACTTCTATTATTTTCAGGAGTTTTGGAAGCAAATTTTGTCGAGCCAACTCATAGCAAGCAAGACTTTGAGAGAACCTCTCTTTTCCAAAAGCTTGAAACTCGGTTGAAGGAAATGACATGGGAATACTGGTAAGCTATAATAATCTTTGATTTGCAGGTTCATTATTTTTTGTTAATTACAGAAATCTTTGTTTAAAGTCCTCTTTCCACCTTCTCTTTAACTGTTCGCCTTACTCATCCAGCAGCTGTTGAATTTTTTGGTTCTTCTAGAGACATTTGGATACTATAGTGATGTTAATTTGTTTCTGTTAACATAATACAACTAATTACTTTGAAGCTAAATTAGCTTATTGATTCATGAATTAATATTCTTTTCTATAAACAGTGATCACATGGTTTAAAGTGTTACAAAACTACTTTTTATAGTGCCTTATGAGTTTCTGGATTGTGGTAACACATGCCCCAACCGATGAGTATGCAGCTTTCATTGATACCTCATGATGCATGTTATTCAACTGGCAGGGATTATCATTGTGAACTAATTGGATATCAACACAAGAACAAGCCTCAAGCATCCATTTCGCCCCTGGCTTCATCTTATTCTATGCCCCGTAGTGGTATCCACCAATCTGTTGTCTTGAATCAGAGTTCCACTGCCACTGGTATCGCAAAAGCTCCTGTAGCTGTACCTTGCCAACGAGCAGCCACTAATTCCTCATTTGTTGAGGGAGCAGGGCAATCAACACCCAACTCTGAAGGCACAATTGGACAAGGTAAAATGCTTGAAATAAAGTAAACTGATTTCATTTCTAATTTAAACCTTGTATGTTTAGATATGATGTCTTTTGTCGTGACAGGATCACGTAAGAGGAAAGGATGCAGAGATTCATTGGAATTTGAAAAGGTGAAAATGCAGGCTAGTAAGGGAGTTGATTTGGTTGATGGTGAGCACAGTGTGGAAACACAGGTATGTGTAAAGAACTTTAAGCTGAATCCTTTGGATGGTACTGCATTTATCAGAAGTATCATCTGTAGCTTCTCCAGTTACATTAGTGTTAGCAAGATTAAACTTTTGGGCCTCTTGTATTCCCACTGCTACTATTTAATTGCATTTTGATGTTGTGAGCCGAAGGTAGGAGGACAAATGATGTATCAGATTATTTGATTTATAGTTAGTATTTCAATGTTATAGATGGAAGTAGGCTTGATTGTATTAAATTTTTTAATTATTTTCTTTGGGGTTCCTGGGCTGATTTTCTTTTTCTTTTCTTGCTTGTTACATTGATTACTTTTTGGGCTTTGCCCAACCCCCTACCTTTTTTTAAAAAATATAATTTAAAGAAAAACATTTCTCACTTTTTGTCCAGTGGTTACCTTGCAAGCATAACTATTCCATCTTCAGAAGCATTGTGCTGATATGATTATTCCTTTTCTTCCCTTTTGTTTACTATTTCTGCAGTGCATTCACTTTTTGGGAGGTCTAATTATTTCTCTGCACTCTGTCATCTCTTTTGTAGCCTGTTGTTGCTTCGACAAATCAATTGAGAGATGCGGAAACTATAATCCTGATGCAGGAAAACAGGAAGCTTCGTGCAACGTGAGTGTGTTAGAATCTTAGTTTTACATTCTTATCTATAATTTGATGTTCAATTGTTTATCTGGACACTTATTACAGTTATGAAAATTAATTGAATCTTGATTTATATAAACCTTTGCAGCCCATACCTTCAAACTCAGAAATGCATTATATTCACTGTTTTTTTTTTTTTTTTAATTTCTAGTAAAATTGTTTTAATTAAATTTATATGCTCTGATTTTCAGATGCTTGGAGTATGAGAAGAGGAGGGTAGAACTTGATCAGAAGGTACATTATATGCAATTCATTGGTTAATGCCGCCCAGTATCACCTAGCTGAATTTATGAAAATTTATGGATGCCAAAAAGACTAGTTTTTTGAGCAATTTATCTTATCTATTGCTATGATTATTCTTGTTATACAGGTTACACAGCTTAGAAGTGAACTTGGAGGGTATAATTGTGAATATGAGCGGCTGATGGCTGAGCTAAAAGCATTGGATGCCACGAAAAACAAATAAAAGATGTAAATTCTGTAGAGTTGTGAATTTTTTTGTATGTAAAACCAGTAACCATAGCTGACAGACCCTTGCAAAGGCTTAGACTTTTAGGTGACAAGAATTTTGTATTTTTGTTGTAAGTAGAAAGCAAATTGGATAAAGAAATCTGTAGTTCAGTTCTACCAACAGGGTACTACCATTCCCGAACAGGCTATTGCTGTAGTATCAGTGACCACTGTCAGTACTGCTTGGTGCAAACAAATTTTTCCCCTGTAAAGTTGATAGGATTTTCAGTGCATTTTGACTGATACATACATTCAGTATATTTTGATTAGTACATTCAATGTATTTTGATTAGTACATTCAATGTACATTAGCATATTCGATTATCTTTTTATGCTTTTTTGTTTTAACCCCAGTAGTGATTTTAATAATCAGAATTCTATGATTTTAGTATGACAATCAAAATTTGGTGGGTTCATAAAGAGCCGTATTTGATTCCAAATACTTTGAAAAGAAATACTATCTAACTGGTGCACGGGATTTGGATCCCTCCTACCTTCTCTCACACACACACACGTATAAAAGGAGGCGGTGATTTTAATAAGGCTGTGTTTATTTAGCGGATTAAGGAATCGAAGTTTGATTAATTTTATTTTTTATTGTTATTATTATCATTAATGTGAATGTTATTAATATTAATATTATTCAAAATTTATTATTATTATTATTATTATTAAACACTTGAATTTATTATTTTAATTGTTGTTATTATTGTCGCTCATATTATTTGTTATTATTATTGTCATTATTATTTTAATTGTTGTTATTAAATTATTATTTGTTATTATTATTGTCATTAATTTCATTATTTTAATAATAATGACAATAGTTAATTAAGAATTTTTTTAGTAATTTGAAACAATTTAATTCATTTCGATTCCGATTTCAAGGTAAAGTAAATATATCAATAACAATCTAGTTCATTTCGATCTTGATTCCTACAGTTTAAGTAAACAATTTATTTTAATTTTTATTCTTCATTCTCATTCCAGTCCATTTCGATTCTAGCTCATTCTGATTACTGATTATTAAACGAAATATAAGTGTTTAGGAGTTTTTATTTATCTTAATCTCATTATTATTATTTTCTAAACCATTTGGTATTCAATGACTACATTAGACTTTGACTACTCTAAACTCTGATTATTCTAAATTCGAGCCGGTAGGATGATTAGAGCAATACAACTCTTCCAATAAGGATTTAATTGCAATTATATTCTCAAAGTTCAAATCGAAGATCTTGGTTAAGTTAGAACAACCCATTTTTACCAAGTACAACTACTATTACCAATTACTAGCATCTATTCACAAGTACAAATGAAGACTTAGTATGCCGAGGTCTTATGCATTCGTTTACCATTTGCCAACAAGTAGTATATATAATACATGTATTTTCATTTGTATTTGCATCAACTCCACGTCATAAACCCCATATATTGATATACGGGTAATTTTTATAAACCTCCCCTAAGGTTAGGTATTTTCTCAATTTGATAGCAAGTATACATGTATTATCAAACACCTCCCCTATTATTAGTATTTTGTTTTGTGTATATATTAGGTCAGTAAGAGCAAGATTGTAATTGAACATGTTAATGATAAAAAATTCAAAAAATTTTAAGATTTTCACATTGGGTTTTAGACTTTGTTCATCTCTTTCATCCACCAACAACAAAATACAACTCCTCTCTCTCCTCCACCAAAATCAAAGCACAGTAGCTCAAAACTCATTTTATTTTTTCTGTAATTAATTGATCAAGTACTTTGGCCACAAACTAGATACCATGACGACAAAGTTGACGGCTCTGATGTTGACGGTGAACAATTCACAACTACGAGGCAAGAGAGTACATATCAATGAGTTTAGTCGTCGAACGACCAATCATCCTACTGTTTTAGAGCTGTAAATGAGATATGTATCAATTTCTTTTAGCGTGTGTTATTTTGATTAGGTGAAATTAAAATTTTGGTGAAAATTTTTCCATAAATTCATGTTAGTTGTAGTTAAATGATTAATCCAAATCATATCAAAGATAGAGCTAAGTCGAATGTTGTAATTAATTTAAAATAGATCTTGAAAATTATTTGAGATTTTTAGCTATACGCTTTTGATTTTTTCAATGGATTAATGATAGATGAAAATGCTTGTTGCAGAATAACTTGAAGTGCATATGCATGGTATTTTATTAAAGGAATTTTTATTATTTTTTTATTTTTTGGTTTATATTGTGGTATTTACATGCCTTGAGTTGAGAAAAATAAAAATGGTTTGCTACATTCAATTTATTGTTTTATTTGAGTGGTATGTTATGGGAAAATCATAATATAATACAATTGTTCTATATATCAATTTAGATGTGATTTAAAACCATCAACTACAAAATGCTAAAATTAATTTATTATTATATTTTCAACTGAAAGTTACTAGCTAGTGTCTTATTTTTGGTACTTAGTATGCATTTTTTCCTATCTTCTAGTGGTGGTGCAACTACTCATTTTGAATTTTAGTTGACATCTTCTATTGAACATGCATGTTTCTTGGATTCCAATTTTTGTTTTATGTAATGAAGCTGATTTAAATAAATTCCTTCTTCTTAACATCAACAATGTTCATCTAGGTTTTCTATTTTGATCTTTTTTGTTTGAAGGCAAACACATTTATGTCATCAAAATCTGCTGTAGAGACTGTAAGTTTTGTAAAACTTAACAATGAAATGTTCTATTGTCTTTTATTTTAGAGTAGTATGCAAACTACTTATTGCAATATGAAATTGAGAATATTTCTTTTATCATGTTGACATGAGAGGACAATGGAGGATATTTGTGTAAAAAATTTAAGTTATTTTTGTTATTGAAGTTGTCTTATGTTTTGATTTGCAATTTCACAATTACAATGGCTCTGTAATTAATTAGAAGCTCCATGAGTAAAATGAAAGCAATAATAGCATTTCTAAGTGGGGTATAATGTGATGCTGAGATGGGATCTGTGACATGTAATTTCTATTATTGCAATAGTTGAATAGATTGAGGTAATTCAACTCTTATTGTTCTAGTTTTTTTTTTTCTTTCTTTGTTCTACTTCTGGTTTCACCTTCAGCATATCTAATAATTGACAAGAGTGAATGAAGAGGAAACAGACAGAATATGCTTAAACAAAAAAAAAAAAAAAAGGATAGCTCTACTTCATAGATAAGTAGAAGAGAAAATGACAATGATTGAAATTGTAAGGAAAAAATTCATAATGCATAGGAGATGACGATAAAATATCTTGCAGCTAGGAACAATTCAAAAATGTTATTATCTTTTGTACCCTATATATATATAGTGTATATTTGTGTTTAAAATTTCTATTTTACATTTTATCAAGACATCAGTGTATTATTCTTATTATTTTTTTTCAAATCTCAATGTAACTAAAAGATAATTGATGAATATTCAATGTCAATTTTTTTTTTCCCCAAGGCTGTTTTTACGTCGAATGTGATATTTGGCGCTAAAGCAAAAGAGTTACGTCAGTCAACAAACAGTCAATGGACGGAAACACAAACACTAGGAGAGGTGTCTAATAATACATAGATATTTTCTATTAAACTGAGAATACATCAAATCTTAAGGGAGGTTTCTAAAAATAACCCTATATATAGAGAGAGAGAGAAAGAGAGAGAGAGTATAGTAAGTACTTGGATAAGCTCGACCGAAACTAGCAACTTGCTCATTTAATATGTTTATTATTTGGGCAATGGTTGCCCTAGAACAGCTTAAGAAACCTCTATAAATTCCTCTTTTAGCAATATTCATAGACGTTGTCTCCTCTTCTGCTCTTCTAGCTAAAGCTCTCTCTTTTCTTCTGTTTATTTTAATGACTTTGTGTTGCGTTCTGGGCTCTCATTGAGCTGTTAATAATGCATATGCAACGTAAGAAAAAATGGGTCGTAGTTTCTCTTCTACATATATGCTTGAAAGTTTAAAGGGTTGTGTCAAATATCATCATCTGGTGTAATTTTTTTGTTTTTGATAAAAAAGGTTTTGATTAATATGTTGAACGTACACATTACGTGCAAATAACTTCCATCCGCATGCGGCACTTTATGATCATGGGCAGAGCGGCCATATTTTGCACAAAAGTAATTTAACAAATTTGCTTTCAGCTAAGGGGTTGGTGTTAATTTTTTTGCCATATACATTAACCTATTTAGAGTCGATAGCATACATAATTTTTAATTTAAAAATAGTTTTTATTTTTCCTCTCGTTCTGTTTTGTCTTTCTATGGGCCTGGGGTATGTATGAAAACTTGCAACTTGTTATTCGTTACTTGTATCTTATTGATTTCTTTTGTTGGAAATGGATGATAAGATATAAAGAAGTCAATTTGTGCAATTCATTTCCAAGAAACAAACTTGACGATGGACGTCGTTTTAGATTGGGAAGTGTAGGCAAAATCTGAGTAAAGTGATGGTGGTGACCCGACAAATTTGCACATCTTTGAAATTAATAGCCAAAAGTGAAAGTTACTCGCACCCAAGTCTTTTCTAATGGGCTTGTAGTCACTAGATAAGGTTTTTGGGCTTACTAATGAGCATAGGCCATGTTTGGGCTACCCTAAAAAAAAAAAACAAATAAGAAATTTTAAAATGAGATAAAATAATAAAACATGGATTAGATAACGTTTCACACATAATAATTTTACAAATAATTTTGTACATACCGAATTGTCTGAATTAGTTTAAAAATAAAAGTAATTAAAAAAATAATAATATGAATTATATGATACATTTTTTTAATTAATTCATATGTCACGTAAAGTATACTGTCAATTCTCTTCATGCAATTATTTGTGATAGATTACTGGTTAAAAATAAGTCATATCTATCAAGTCAATGGGCTAAGTTGCCAAATGAGGGTGTAAGTTTGAGCCTCGGCGAGGAATCATTTCTCTTATTCCACTAGTTTGGATATAAAAAGAATCACATACGAATGTGATACAAATGTGAGTATTGTAAATTATGTTCATTAATTTAGCCAATGAAGGCTCAGGGCTCTATTGATGGGGTTAAGTGAAAAATGTAATTTCTCGTTGAAGCCTGTTTAAAATATGCATCTATACAATGATCAGAATCTTTCATCCTCTCTACAGATTACAATCCTTGATACATACAGTACGCTCAAATCAGAAGAAAATTAACCAAAATGAAGAGGGACAAAGAAGAATTTTACAACCAAAAAGGAAATGAAGAAGAAGTAATAACCAAAAAATCTCAAATTTCAGACTCAGACCAATGTGTTGTTCATTGCTTTACTGCCCATTTTGAAGTGCAAAATATGATTTTGTACTTCATCTTGTGACTGCGCAGGCACCGTTACCGTCCAAAACTCCCCATTTCTTCTTTTATGATCATCTTCATAAACCAACTTCTCTTCTTCTCTCTGCTGTTGATAACTTCCGTTATTCCCATTATCAGAGCTTGAAATGGAGACTTGTCTCCAATTTAGCCAGATTCTTAGCATAATATAAAGCATGATTAAGCATATTACCGCTGAAATAAACACAATGGCAAATATGATAACAACAACAGCAGTGTTGGATAACCTTTTGACTTTCTGACCTGATAATTCCGAGCACGATAGTAATGGTGGGCCGCAGAGCTTGGCATTACCCAAGAAGGAGCTCAGTGGGAATCCTGAAAAGATTAAGGGAAGCTGGCCTTGGAGATGATTATTTGATAAGTTCAACACATGCAGGCTGGTCAGCTTTCCCAGTGAGGCAGGCACTTGACCTTGGAGTTGATTGTAAGAGATGTTCAATCTCTCTAGCTTCAACAGGTTTCCAAGAGATGGTGGAATCTCACCAGAGAAATTGTTTTTGCTCAAGTCCAAGATTACTTGAAGCTCTGTCAGCCTCCCTAGATCAGCTGGTATTGAGCCTGTGAAGAAATTCTCTGAGAGCCGAAGCTCGTAGAGTTTCTTGCACTGTTGTATTGTTGATGGAATGTTGCCTGAGAGGTTGTTTCTTTGTAAATTAAGGACATTGAGAGCAGCTAGATTTCCAATCTCTGGTGGGATTTTCCCTGAGAGGTTATTGCTGTGTAGAGAAAGCTTGAGTAATTTTGAACAGTTACCAATCTCAGCCGAGATTGTTCCATTGAAATTATTGGATGAGAGATCGAGTTCACCAATTTCTTTTAAGCTCCCTATCCAAAAAGGCATCGTGCCTGTTAGCTCATTGTTGTTTAGGAGGAGATGTTCAAGTTTTGCACATTTTGAGAGCTGGGGTGCTATTTGGCCTGTGAAACTGTTGAAGGATAAATCAAGAAAATTGAGCGCTGTGAGTTTGCCAAATTCGGAAGGTATGTTACCAGTGAAATGATTATGTGCAAGGCGAAGACGGCTCAGGTTTCTTGACACGGCTAGTTCAGAGGGAATAGGACCTGAGAAACTGTTGTTTGTCAAGTCTAATGCAGTCAAAGAATTGGAACCAGTGAGAGGATAAATGCTGCCACTAAATCTGTTGTGAGAAAAATTTATGATTCTGAGCTTTTTTAGCAGGAAAAGAGATGGGGGAAGAGGGCCTTTGAAGGAGTTGTTGTAAAGAGTAATGAGGTATAATTCTGAAAGGAATCTGAAAGTGGGCGGCACAGAACCTGATAGTTTGTTATCAGCCAAGGCCATTTGCTGTAGCCTTTTGCAGTAACCCAAACTTGCCGGAATAGAACCTGATAAATCATTCTGCCTCAGTTGAAGAATAACAAGGTTTTTAAGCTTCCCAATAGTCTCAGGAATGGACCCTGAAAAATCGTTACCAAAGAAGTCGATTTCTGTTAAGCCTGAGCAGTTTGTCAACTCTCTTGGTATGCTTCCTGATATTTGGTTATCATA
This sequence comes from Murraya koenigii, assembly GCA_025617385.1. Taxonomy (NCBI): domain Eukaryota; kingdom Viridiplantae; phylum Streptophyta; class Magnoliopsida; order Sapindales; family Rutaceae; genus Murraya; species Murraya koenigii. Next base: position 3,983,573 of record CM046811.1, read on the forward strand.
GAGGAAAATGGTGCTCAAACTCTGTAACTTGCCAATTTCCACTGGAATTTTTCCTGTTAACATATTGTCAAAAAGAATAAGATTTTCCAACTTACTCAAGTTTCCAATTTCAGGAGGAAAACTTCCTGTAAAGCTGTTATTATTTAATAGAAGATCTGTAAGCTCCTCCAGCTTGTCCAGGCTGCTTGGTAGCTCTCCTATAAAGCTATTATCAGAAAGGTCTAACTGTTGGAGTGACGAGCAGCGCAATAGCTCCAAAGGGAATTCACCAGAGAGCTTGTTTCGGGCTAAAATAAGTTGTTGCAAGCTTGAATTGTTGAGGCAGAAATTGATCGGGATGCTTCCTGTCAAAGCATTATCAGACAGAACCAGAGCTTCAAGATTCTTCAACTGGGTATTTAGAAGGCTTATGCTTCCTGAGAGGTTGTTTTTCGACAAATCAAGTTTCTCAAGCTGAACCAGCTCGTTAAGCTCTGAAGGAATTTCACCATCGAATCTATTCCCCAGCAAATTCAAGTACCTCAAATTGAAGAGATGGCTTAACTCTACAGGAATTGATCCAGAAAGGCTGTTGTTGGCCAAGTTAAGTATTTGAAGCGATTTAAGCAAAACAATTGAAGACGGGATATTTCCTTCAAGCATGTTGTTTGATGCTGCAAATTTTTTGAAGCTCTTCCCAGCCATGAATTGCTTCTGGTATGAGGCCACTGAGTTTGTTCATCTGCAAGTCAAGAGATATTAGATGCTTCAGATTACCAATCGCTACAGGAATGCTCCCATTCAATTGGCAGTATGCAATTCCTAATTCTCTCAACTCAGTCAAGTTACCAATGTGTGGTGGAATTTCACCCCACAACAAGTTATCTCCAATTCTTAGGACTTGCAACTTATTTAAAAGACCAATCTCTGGAGGAATCTTACCAGAGAAAGAGTTTGAATAAAGAAGAAGCATCCTTAGATTTTGAAGCTGTCCCAGATCAGAAGGAATCAAGCCAGTGAGGGAATTTGAGGACAAATCTAGTGTTTCAAGTGAAGTGAGGTTTATGAAATCGTGCGGAATGGAACCTGATAGTCCTGAGCTTGATAAGTTCAAGCCCACAACATGTTTTTGATCACCAGAACATGTTACACCATGCCAGCTGCACATATGAGCTCTTGCAGACCAGTTCTCAAGAACTCCTGTAGGATCAACGAGTTCCTGTTTGATTCTCAGAAGCCAGAAGGAATGTGTTGAGATACCTCCAAGAGAAACAGCAAGTGTTGCAAAAAACAGCATGATATGAGACATTTGAATGCTGCCCATTTTCAAACCAATAACTCAGAAGAGTTTAAAATTTAAGTATCAGATACCGGACTCCAAAGATTCAGTATCATTCGATGTATAATGGAAAGAGAAAAAGCAAGAGAAGTTCATGGAGCTAACAAGAATCAGCAAAACGAAAGTTAATAACAAATGGAACAGGAGTTTATTAAGGAGGGAATTAGAATGAGAGAATCACAATCACAAAGGTTTAAACTGCTAGTGATATGATGATAAAAGCACGGAGTTTAAATAGTAAGGCTACCAAATGATGTTGAATGTAAAGTTTCATAAAAAAAAAAAATAACCATGCATCAACAGTTGTTAATTTTTATTAATCATAAAATTTGTTATAAGATAGCAGTCTTTTTTTTATTTTTATTTTTTTTATCTAATGCTATAAAAGGGTACGTTATTTTCTCCCTTTTCATCCCAAAGCAATTATGGAATATTTGAAGCATGATTTAATACCTTGTGGGATTGAAGTTGTATGGAGATAAGAAAGAGTGATGGCAATTGTTGAAAACAGAGGAGGAACAAAATGTTTAGAAGGCATTTGAAAAGTGGACCCTTCTAGACTTTTTACTTGTGTCATGCTTAGATTGGATGTATCTATTTCTTCAAAAAAAAAAAAAAAAAGAAAGATTGTATGTGTGTATAAAAATATCCATTAGTGATTTAGTAGTATATTGTACTAAGAAGAATTTGTAGGAATCCATTAAGATTGCTCCAAAAAGATTAAGTAGGATTTGACTTTCTAAAGAGATTTTGGTCAATTTACTTCTAACTTTTGTCAAAAATATTGGTATAAACCCATTATGTTATTGAAATTATATGATGCTACAAAAGAGTACAAAAATGGACCATAAGCATGCGCCCTCGGTGGTCCCGTTGGCTTAATCATAATTCCTTTGATGTCAGATCAACGGGCCAATCAATGGCAAGATATAACTCATTAAAACAAAAAGAAAATGGAATATTTAGGCTCTCCCGTGATAGCTACAAATCAAATTTCACAATTCTTTTGTGGAGAGTAGTGTGTTGTTTCTAATTCTTTTCCTTTTGTGGAAAATCTTATGGTTGAAAGTTTTAGATGACTACACTTCTTCTCCCTCAACCAAAACCACCTAACCAAATTTTAAATAGTGCAAGAAAACAAAAAGATAGCAACAACCCTAATCCAATTTACAGTGAAGACTTGCTTTATTAAAATCTTATTGAACCCATGATTGGACCAAGAGCATGCGAGGTAATTCATTGAGGAAGTAGTCTAATTAAATCTAGTTGAGAGAAAGGATACATTGTAGCAGTTTACAGAGAGGAATCTTCATTAAAAAAAAGATTAAGATGATTCTACTGATATAGAACCCAAAAAAATGAGGACAAAGTGGTTCATTTCACCAATTGGATTTTCTTTGATAATACCCTTTCTTTGCGTTCAAATTCAATAATACCCTTTCTTTTTGTTTTATTTCCCTTTGTTTACCTTCTCAGGATTTGAAGCAGAGGCAAGAAACCAACAATCCAACATGGATGAACATTCAGTGTCCCTCAAAATTACATAGAGAAGAAAACAAAGTGCTTAAACACCTGGACCATTTGTTAGGATAAACCTAAAAGTGCTTATAATTTACTTTTGGGTTTTGCTGAGATGCAATGTCAATTGAGTGCTTATAATAGTATATATTCATTCAGCTCTTGCTTTTCACTCTTTCTTTCCACACGCAACACGCAACATGTTCAACATTGAGTCAGAAGCATCTTCATTCATGTTTTGCATTAATCTTCCCGCTAGAGATACGTTGATATCCCGCTTTCTTTGATGCAATCAAATTCCATTTTGAAATAATATTTGACATTCTCACCATATCTGCCTCTTATTCAGTGTATCCCATAAAGACATTTTCTGTGTGAAAAAGACACGCCACCATTACCGTCTAAAATAAAATGGAATGTAATAGTAATATAACTTGTTTTAGACTAATAATATAACATAACATCATTTTAAGAGAATTTTCTCATCTACCTAATCTGACTGTCTTTTCTATCTAATCTTCAACTTGAAGTTGAGGGATGCTATCAAACACTACCTACTCCAGAATTGAAACAGAAATACAGGACCATCTCCGTTAACATATCACAACATTCAAGGTCAAAAGGCAAGACAAAACAAACATACTATACAGCCAAAGAAGCAGGTATATTATTGATGATAATATATAATAACAATAATATCAAATGTAACAGTACAATTTAAAGAACAATTGCCACGCAAAAAGATCTGTCTTGTAAGAGGAGTTTAAATATTTCTATCAAGAAAAAGACAATCCATGACTTCAAGGAAAATGAAGGATATAACTATTTTGAAGTAATATAGGCACTTTGCCGCCTGCATTCATCAAAGGACATGACCAACTAAAAGATTAATTTTAACAATTCATTCATTTTCAGCCATAGATTAAAATAAGTCTGGATGTTACTTCAGCAGTCCGCATGCTTTTAACCATTCTATATATATTTGAAGAAAATTTTCTAAATATGATCAATCTATAATGGAGAAAGATGAATTTACACACAACAACTGATTCATAATTCAAAAATAGGTCCTGGCAAACATAACCTGCAAAAATAGCAGTCTGGCAGTTACAATTTTACTCTCTCTGGCCTTTAACATCTTCATCAAAGTTATCCTGCAACTGCCTTTAAAAATCTTTCAGACAACTTAGATGCTTCGATAACCACAGGTCCATTTACGAGCAAAGCAGAACCAACCGAAAAACGAATCAGACAATCTTGAGTTCTTTAAGTCATCTGAAATAAAACCTAGTTGCAGTATTCTACCCTGTAAAGCAAGGAGATAATTCTACCGATCCTAGATTAAAGTTCATGCCTCTACTGAATGCTTGTGGCAGTGGGAGGAAAATACCTCATTAGGAAGCTTGAGAGTGACCAAATGCAGATGACACCAAGGAGCTGAAGGACATTCAATAGTGCACCCAAAGAGTTGTTTATTGCCAAGTTATGTGAGGTCACTTCAGCTCCTCTCACTGTGAATGACAGGGCTGTCACCAGTTGTGCTGCCCGATTCAGTTGGTGCAATCTATACACCTGCAAAGCATAAAAATTCTTTTCAAAATACAGGTATACAAGATAAATCACAACTATTTTCCCTTTCTAGCATCTCTATCATAGATTATAAAGAGAGCTCTAAGTAATTCTTGGTGCAAAAAAAAAAAAAAAAAGTGGTGCGCAGAAGAATCATTCATATATCCACATATGATGAAAATATCTAGGATAGCTGACAGCAAAAAATGTATTGAGATGAACTATGCGTCTAAATATTTAGTAAAAGGTGAATAATTTAAAAAAAAAAAAGGAAAAATGCTATAAATGATAAACTTTAATTTTCTCTGTTCCCCGAACTGACATAGATGTCACAAGGGAAATAGGTAGTAAAAAATAAGTTATGACTGCACTTACTTGGAAAATAATTGGAATGACTGGCCATGAAGGAGACTTCTGATATCTTGCATACTGTTCAAATGCAAATTGCACAACAATACCAACCAGATATGGTGCAAGAGTAGCAGAAGCTGCAGGGCCAGTCCATGGCCAGACCAAGCCCATAGTCACCATAGGGATTATAAGACTGAGTACCAGCGCAGCGACAGAAGAGATACGCTGTCCTAATTGAGGATGCAGGGCTCTATTATCATCTGTGGCAAAATATGGCCTAATAGGCCTCCTCATACGGTCTATTAGCAGAAGAAAAACTGCAACCCCACAGTAGAAAAGAGCTTCTGTGAAGAATAATATCAAGAAATCTGCAGATACAAAACAGAGTGCGGCTTAGAGAAAGAAAACAAATTAACTCCATGTGCAAAAGCAAAAGAATATTCATAAATGTAATGCATAGCAAGAATAAAATGGTTTTAATTTGAGGCTAGTCAGAAGGAAAACTTATTTCGTGAGAAAGACATAAAATGAAAAATAAAACAAGAACAAGAATGCCACAATAACATAACAAAGTTCATCCACCTGTCAGCAGAGAGTCCTCAAATACCATGGAAATTATTTTGCGCAGATAAAGTGAGGGGAAAATGAAAGAGGCCACGAGGACAGCAGGACCAACAAGCCATACTAGGCTGCTCCAAGTACTTTGCACAGTGGATATTCTGAACTCGTCTTCTCTTTTATATGGACGATTGTAAAATGATATTAAACCAGGTTTTCCATTGCTTCCCTCATATTGGATAGATGGACTGCCAGATGAAGAGATATCTTGCAAATTAGGAAGCTGACTTAATTGTTCTGGAGCATCAGGATTGATCTCAACGTATTCTGACTGATCTTCAGAAATTGCAAATAACACATTTTGCCTCTTTTGAAACCCTCCCAGTAACTTCAGTGGTCCATATACGAAGTGGCGTGGATTAACTACTCAAAATACCATAAGTAACACATTATAAGAATATTTAAGCAGCAGAAACAATTGGCGCAGCAGCAATAAATTCAAACTTCAAAACAGAGAATACTAAACTGCAAACAAATTGCTGATTGGAATCTAAACAGGGTAATGCTATAATTGACAGCATAATCCTAAGAGAGCAAATCAAATACAAGCTGGTATAGAAGCAAAAAGAAAATAAAGTTTGAAGCTTTGAAAACTATCTAACAATGTCCTGATAGTCACCTTTAGAATTTTGAAGTTGAAAAATATCATATCCCTGCCTGTCATATGGTCTCTGTGACAAGGTCATCTGAACAACAAATTATGAGGGTTAAAAGATTATAAAATTAGAGAGTTTTTAGCTAATGAGAAATCTTGCATCCTAAGATACCCTGATGGATTGAATGGAATGGCAAGAACTAAACAAGACTCACGAACCACGTCTGAAAAGTAAAAGTAAGAATCAAAATGGGCAAAGCACAGTTTTTCAATTTCGATTATATTGCTGTGCTGAACTTTGGCCGTTTGAAATTTGAAAACTGGCCACATTCTACTTCAAAACATACTCTTCAGTCTTTTTTCATTTTTTTTTTTTGACATATCTTATGCTCCCTTATATAGACCTGGAAGAGCAATCAAAATGCAAGAGCCACGAAGACACCCTTCTTCTGTTGAATCAGCAAAAGATACATAGCCAAACCTCAATGACCACTACGAAAAACTACCAGTTTGTATTTGACTCAAACGTTTAAGCTCATGATAAACTAGCGAAAAAGACCAGTTTGGGGTCCGCAAACTGCTGACTTACATGCATATTAACCCTAGAGTTCCAATAGATTTCAGTCAAAGAAATTTCATATCCTCACTACCAAATTACATTGTTGAATTTTCATAGAACATTCTCCAAAGACAAAAAAAAAATACCTTCGAACTTAACCTGGATATAAGAGGAGAAGAAAGAGAATTGGCCACGCAAGAGACTGAAGAAGAGCCAAATTTAACAGCCATAACTGTACGTAAATGTGATGGGAAAGACCACACATTAAGCAACCCAGCGTATTAGAAATTAATTTTTTGCATTTTAGTTGATTTTAAGGCAGACCCATTGGAATTGAAGGAAAATTAAAAGTACCCAATAAGAAATTCATTAGGGCAAGGAAGGAAGAGGTGGCGAAATTGAGGATTTCGGAGAAACTGAGGTTATGGGTTTTTCAATTTTGAGTGAGGTTATGACAGAGAGCGGCTAGTTTTTGTATTTATATCTTCTTTGGGTTTCAAGCGGGTGATTTTCGGAGAATACTTCGTCTTATTTGGGCCTCTCACTGCTCTTCTCGTTGATGGTCTATCCTTTCTTCTCATTTTTATTTATCCCTTCACAGCAATGAATTGGTTTTTGATTAAAGCTTAGCAAAGTTGGGTTCCTTTTTTTTTTTTTTGGGAGTTTAAGCAAAATTGTCTGTCTATTCACCTTTCTTTGAAGCATCACCCTTTCGAGATTACCGATCGCAGGGTCCAATGAATTATTCAATTGTTAAAATGTAGCATTTATACAATACTCTCCCCGCAAAATCAACTTCTGCAGTCATTAATGGCCTACCCCTAATGGGTACTGTTAATCGAAGCATCGATAATGCATAAAGCAAGCTGTCAAGGCTGTTGCCTGTTTTACTTTGTATCATCTTCAACAATCAAAATGCCCATTAATAATTCTGAATTGAATTAACTTCCATTTGATGATTATAGAATCTCCATAACAACTAGATAACAAACAAATAACAAACACCTCAAGCAAGGATATGACATCGCGCTACAGGAAAAAAAAATTACAGTAATCAGAAAACTCTTTCAATTTCACACTTTGTTTGCTTAGGATATGAAGAACCCACTTAATTTCCCCTCTCGCCCCTGGTCTAAAATGGGGATTGCCAGCTCCAATTAAAAATTTCAACCATTGCAACATTTTCAGAGAACGCTTAAATTTCAATCTTTACTAAGCTAAGACTTTTCTCAAGTAACAATCGCAGACCTATATCAGATGAGCCCTCTTCAGGAACCTGATTGTTCTACAATAATGCGGCCAGATTGATTCCACGAAATCCAGGTACCTCTCTGTTAGCCACTCTTGAAATTCTTTCAGAGTTTTTCTAAATAGCTCTTCTTTATCCAGGTTATTGATTGGATCCCATAAACAAGCTTGTACATCTTCTTTGAGCTTCCCTCGTGCGATGTACCTACAGGCCGCTGGCAAATTCTTAATTACTTTAACCGTTTGTTTGAAGCTGAAGACATAGAGTGCACACAACCATTGAAACATCTTGATGTAAAAAGCAACAATTAGGGGTCCAAATATCCATAAAGGTACCAACTCCTTTGAAACTTCAGCCCCATAAATAACATTAACCGCCAGGAACAGTGGTACACTGTAAAATACAGCAAAGCAAGTAGCACCAGTTTAAAATAGTTGTGTGCAAATATTAAATAATTAAAGGTTGAACAACAATCATATTCACGATCCAAATAGAGTACAACACTGCAGACTATGGAGCTAAATTGATGTCAATTATAATTGCAAATCAGGCACGATTAAGACTGGCTATTCCGCTCTTTCCTATTTTTATATCTTGATTCAAATTCAGTCACAAAAGCTCCACTGAGTCAATACAGCAAGATGCTACGTATAATTAAATTAGGCTCGAGCAAATAACAGACGGAAGCATTGTTCTCCCAAAATACAGTGCCTCAACTTTTGGCCAAGCATGGAGATGACCTAATCTGATATAAAAGGTCAAGAAATAATGACATTCCAATTGCAAGAGGGCTAATGTTGGAAGAATGCTAATCTCTATTGACAAAAACACAACAAATAACTATCTTACAGTTGGCAACAGGTTGCATAAAGAAAAATATTCATGTCAAAGTGCCTGATCAATGTCTCATATCTCATAATTTTTGTGATATCAAAATAGAGTCCACCTAGCAATATCATAAATGAGCAAGAATACTCAGAAAATCATGCAGGCCACCTAGACAGAAAGAAAAATAAGAAGAGAGAGAATCACAGTTAAACAATCATACTTACAGTATAAATAAGGGTATCTTTATTGTTGCATCCACAGCCCAAAATTGGGCCAAAGCTTCCTTTAGAATCTCACCTCTTCCCTTGTTATGAATCTCAATATCAGTTTCTGCCATCTCCCTTGGTGGCTGCTCTTCTCCCAAAACTTCATCTACCTCTTCACTAGGTAATTGAGTGCGCAACATTGTCAACCAGTTCTTGAACAATTTACGAATAGCAGGGGACCCTGCAATAGACTCTTTTGTTTTGGAGGCATATGAAAGCGGAATATTATGTGCCTCTGAAGATTCAGTTACAGTCTCCTCACTCTCTTTTGGAATATATGAGAGTTTAACAGACTTCTTGGGAATCTTTGATCCACTTGCTCTGCCTCCTGTTTCATCATTTTGTGCACTGCCTTTAAATGCTGTGAATGAAATCTTCACAGATTTAACTTTCACTCCACAAATACGAGGAGTTCCTACACTGCAGAAAATAATTTTCTTAATTCATATGTTGAAGATACATGAGAATTTCAGGACATGAAAACAGTAACACTCTAGCTCTACTACTAGAGAAATGAGAAAGAATGATATATTTAGCTAAATATATTCCAAAAAGCATACTGCTATCCTAAAATAACTGGAAACAGATCATAACTTGGAAATTCAAAAGCAGATGACAGATACCCAGAGATAAATCAACAGTTACTTCAACAAGTTTTAACACAGAAGAGATGACAATCAAACAAACTTCATAAGGCACTCTAACCTTAAACAAAAGTTACGCTTCAATGATAAACATTGCTCTGTTTTGCCAACCATGTGAACTGTTCTTATACACTGCCTTAACGTCAACCCTTTGTTCCATGATAAACGCCTTGAGGGAAATGCTACATATGAACCCTGAAATCCAATAAACAACAAAGTTCTACAGGTTTTGCTATAAAAAAGAAACTTAACATCCAACTTCTAGAAGTAGCTTGAACAAATGAGAATGTTCAGTAGATAATCCACACCACACAGAAAGAAAGTGTCAAACATGGGAATATCCAAGACAACATGTCATCAACTCACAAGAATGAACTAACAACTCATGGATGGAAATAAAGAAAAAGTGAACAATATATAACCAGAACAATGAAGTGGAAAACCATAAAGTTGCTATTCAGTCACACACAGAATGCAACAAAAACACCCAGGAGTCTGCATATTTCCATGAATGATAACCAAACCTTAGGCTGTAAGCAGAGCAAATATCCAATATGTTTAAAAAGGTGCTGTACATCTAAAAGGATATCAAGTCTTGGTCACTACAACATGTTCAACTTAAACTAATATAAAATGTACTAATGGTTTGCAAAAAAATAAATATCACTTTAAAATTTTTAGAGGGACAGAAAACAGATTCATGGGATTTCCCAAGAAAACTGAAAACTGACTCTCCATGAAAACTGAATCACTAATCCACCATTGTTTAGAGCAAGACAAACTCTAAGTTAAACTCTTCAATTGTTTACATCAGCATATTTTAAAAAAACATCCACAAAAATTTTCCCACACACATAGGATTAACGGAATTTGGGCAATCACCCAATAGCTTCACGGAACATGCCTAATTTACCATGAATAATCATAATATAAATTATTTTTCTCATATGTTACTAATTGTTTAAGGCTAAATTACAAGTCAAATTCCTCTTCACTTACCTGCAACTGATGGGTTACTAACGCCATTGTCTCTACCCTAAGCACCCGATCATTTACTCAATAGGTACCTAATCAAAAAACCAGCACACAATGAGCACTTCTTTTCTACAACAACAATTAAACATCAACTTCAGCAAGATATTATGACAAAACAAATTGTTATCATTAACCAAAAACTAACTATTCCAAATGCTTTATTTACTAAAAATATTAATTATCAATAACAAATAGAAACAAAGAATTGAATAAATTCTTATATTAGCACCTAAATTCCCATTGCTTTTTTTTTAAAAAAAAAAAGTACAACTTTTTCTTTTTCGTTTGATAAGCAGCAAAAACTACAATAGTTCACATTTCTTTCACGCTAATTTTTCCTTTTTCTTCGTTTTATCAGCAACCAAAGAGACTTAACCCCCCCCCAAAAAAAAATAAATAAATAAATAAAACTGAAACCACAGAAAATCCAAATCTCCAATTGAATTTCCCCATTCGTAATTCAAGCAAGAAACCAATTTACATAATTACACACCCGGAAATATTTCATAGCATAAAAAGCACGAACAAGCATAAAAATAAAAAAAATCGGAGCTTAACGTAACAACAAAAGCATGAAATTCACCGAAACCTGTGTACATGAAATCATGGGCAGCTTTTAAAAGCAATGAATACAATTCCTTACTCGGAAGGAAGCGAAATGGATAGAGAGGGGTGAGGAAAAAGTGAACTTTCAGGCGGTGAATATAGGGTTTTTATAGAGAGGAATTTTTTTTTTCCCTGAATTGATTTTGATTTTTAACAGTGGATGATAATGACGCAACAGGAACCAGAAGCGGGGCAGGGTACGGCAAAGTAAAGGCCAATAAAAAATATTTAACGATTACAAACAAATCAGTGGCTTTCACGCATTGACCCGTTTTCTCAATCGGGGTTTTCGGTGCCGGTTTCGGGTACATCCCCATTTTTTATCCTATTCGCATACCGTCAATTCGAATGATTAAGAATGTTACTTATCTTTTATTATTATTTTCTAATGCTCACGTTGTTATATGTACGGCGGTAGGGGAACTAAGTTTTCAATTAGGAACAAATTTTGATTTGCAATATCTTTCCTCTGGCTAGGAACCATCTTAACATATGTGTTTGCTCCAAAGAATGAGACCAGTAACACCCAAAACTTGTTGAAATTTATGATGACTAATCTTGTTCTGATGTGAATCTACATATAAATCAGTTTAACGGCGCATTGCAATTCATTTGCATCTTATAGCCAAATGTTGTGCAAATCATTTGCTTCACTGCACGCATACAAATTCATGATTAAGACAATGCATGTGAAAGCATTTCCAACACTAGAAATAATACATTTTGCTAATAGCGCGTGTGCTTACAAATTCAGTCCATTCATATGATGGTGCCACAAATTAAACCATCAATTGAACTAAAAATCTTACAGAGCCTGACATCACAAATCGAAAACCTGTTCACACGCCAAAAATAAAAGCAGGAAGCCACAACAAGTATTAGACGGAGGGTGAAGTGGGAGAACCAGAAAATTTCTTCACTACTTCATTCCCCTCTCCTGTTTTATGTATTTTGAGCAAAGGAATTATAATCAGTAAATACAAGGCACATGGATAACGTTAGGGGTTCCATGGTTACCAAATTACAATGTTCATATCAGATACAACTTTAAAAAATAAGGTGAGAAATCATCCACATAAAAACACCTCCAATCAAAATTACCATTTATCATTTTCCCCCCTCTTGCCACCACCTGCTTTTGCTTCCACCCTGCTCAATTCACAAACCATCAGTTTACTAGATGATTTGATTTGATAATATCTACAATTGAAAATACAACCTAAACTAAAATACCTGGAAACACAAGGGATTAAGCCACTACACATCATGGAGGATTGGTTTCCCACCCAACAAAAACAAACCCAACAGAAGCATTTTCTCCACTAATCATAACCATCAGCTCTAGCAGTGCCACTTGGCCTTCCATAGTAATTTCCTCCACCACGCTTTGAGTGACTTTGACCCCTCTCTCTATACTTCCCACCTCCATTATTAGGAGCATCCTTTGGATTACTGTAAGGTCCAACTGGCTGGTACTCATAATGAGCATTGTGTCTCTGCCTCTCCCGGTTTGTAGGTTGGTTATAGTGCTTATTATCTTGTACAGATGAGCTCCAATCTCCACGAGATTCATGTCCTCTATTAAAACGGCTATTCTGGTTTCCATTTCGACGGTACCCTGAAGGCATGTGTTGCTCATTCCGAACATCTATATTTGTTGGAAGAGCATTTTCAATTGGCCTACCATGGCCTTGGTTTGGGGAGTCGGGCCGTCCTTTGGCTGATGCTATCTTCCTTTCTCTCTTGGGTTCTTGATGGCCAACATTTGACGTTGCTTCCACTTTGCTTATTATAGAGGCAGATTGACCAGAGTGAGGCTGAACTACACATTCACTGGTCTCCTTGCCAGGTTGAGGTGGGATTGGCAGCCCACCCTGGGTAGTGGAATCCTTTTTGTTAAACCTACTAGCTTCAGCCCCAACATTTGGACCACTGTTGAGCCTGCTTCCCCGTTGACTAGAGGTAACACATGCCTGTGGCTTTGGTTGCCAGTGTGATGTTGATCGATCCCCCGTAGCACGATTTTCCTTTGAAGCAGAAGGTAAGTCTGTTTGACTTGTCTCAGGTACAGCTACTGAAGATTGCACAGAAAGTCGGTCACTATCTACACTATTAGTCTTCTTGTGGTCATGATCATGATTATTTCCCGCGCCTTTGTGTCCCTTGAACTGATGCCGCTTTCCTCTGGCTATCACTCCCTGATCTTTGACAACATTAACATTGACTAGTACAGAAGAGTCACGATTTTCAGGCATGTTCCAGCCATCAGAAGAACTCCATTCATCAGAATACTTGGGCTGCTCTTTTACTGAGCTTACTTCAGGCCTCTGGTTTCGCTGATGCTCAACCGACTTTTGAACATTTCTAATGGCGTTTGAAGGATGTACATCTTGCAAACCCTGGACAACTGTTGACTCCGATGAAGCCCGCTGGCGCCATGATCCATGAACTTTCCCCTGTTTATTCTGCCTATGATCCCCATTCTTAGGCTCCAAGACAATCCCTTTCTTCCCACCAGCAAACCCAGCATTTTGGGAACCTTCCATGCCCTGAGACCCAGAATCCACTTTCCCATCCATCTCATCTGACATAGTCTTATCAGCCGTAGGAGCCAGTGGTGGTTGACCATTACCCTGCTGAGCCATTTCTTTGGCCACAGGCTTTGGAATATACCTCTCCATTTCAGCCCTCTTGTTTCTTGAATTATTATGCACTTGATTATCGCTGTTTCCAGATGAAGCCTCAACAATAGATTTGTGGCTGGATTCATCAGTCACCTCAGCTTTGTTCTGAGATCGCACAGGTGCCCAGATAACAGCTTCATTGGTGTGGAATTTCTCTGACAATTTACTAGTTTGTGCACTTCGTGCTGCCCTACGAGAATGCTGAGATTTCCACTGGTTATTTGCTCTAGCATAGTTTTCTTCACTAGGTGAAGATAAGCGCAGCTCTGAAGACTGACTTCCATCATTTGAATCAGTCGGTGGTTGAATTGAAATGGCATCCAACTCAGATTCAGAAGTCTTCATCTTACCACTTTCAGCCGAAGTCTTATTCGGAATATTTGTTTCTGTTGATACCATAGGAGGTAAGGTGGCCCCAGCTGACGTCTCTTCCACTTTGTGCTTCTTGCCACCCCTGTCATTTCTCCTCCTTTGTTGTATACAGGACTCAGCCATGACATTTGGGTTGACAGGTGAACTTGACTCACAGCTAGGAGCTATTTGATTAGCAACACCCTCCTGAGATGCAGCAGCATTTACTGTTAAATCAGTATTACCCTTCAGTGGCTCAGTTGCACTAGTAGCAGTAAAATTCTGAGAGGGATTCTTTTCAGATGAAATATTCTGCTTTTGTTTATGGTTCAAGCGCTTCTGCTTAGAGAGACTGCCATCACACACCTGTGGAGCAATACCATGGTGAAAAACATCAGCATCATTAACATCCTGCTTTGTGGGCACAGATTCAGTGTGTTTATGCATTCCAACAAATTCATTGTGGCCACTCTTTGGTCTCTCTAGAAGTTGCTCATTGGACAAAACTGTAGATTTTTCAACTCTTGTAGTGCCACTTTCACTAATTTGTGCAGCAACATTCGAGTAAGATATCAAAGCAGAGCCTGATGTTCCAGATTTGCTAGCAACTATGGTTGATTCAGCCATGGAATGAAATTCTTCTTGTTTATTCAGGATAGCAACACTGGGAACGACCTCCAACTTCTCCGTTAAGCCTTCCACCACTTGTGTACGCCTGTTTAGTTCCTCCAATTTGGCAAAAGCCTTGGCCTTCTGATCTCTTGCTCGTTCTTCCTCCTCCTCCTGAAGTTGTTTGACACGTTGCTTGGCTAATTCTCTCATTTTAGCACGCTGATGGAATAATTCCAAAACCATTATATGTAAAATTTCCAATGCATAAAATTAGCATGCATACAGTACAAATGTAAATTACCTGAGCCTGGCTATCACTTGGTTCAGACATGGATGGCATCGACTCACCCCCATCGTTACCTTGAGGATTAAACTCCAACTTAACAGTAACTTCCTTTGCTGGATGGTCTTGAATGAGAATATTAGAACTTTCGGAATGTGCAACAGACGTGTCAGTTGAAGACACTGCAACAGAAGATTTTCTCCGCCACCCATCAGCCTCTTGAGAACTAAATCTCCCTTTGCCACGGTGATCAGGTCTGCCATGCATACCATGAGTAGATCTCCTGTAATTCTGAAAGTTTAGAATTTGTCCAACATAGGAAAAGGAAGACATTGCCAGTAGAAACATACAAATTAGAAACCAACCTGGAGATAACTGGTCCACTGGCGCATATTGACTTGGAGCTCTTATCTCCGGCAGCAACACTGCCTTCATGAGCAGCAGGGATATTAGTTCCAGTGGCGTGATTTTTAACTACACGTACAGATCCAGTAGTAGCTTCATCAGAATTAGAAATAACGACTTGTGATGTATACTTCTGTTGCTCCCTACTGGAAACGGACATCAGATCAAATCTTCCATCTGAAGCACGCGCCTTTGCATTTAAACCCTCAATCTTCTGAATCAGACTGGAATCCTTGGGTCCGGCAGGGATCTCTGGGGCAGCAATTGCCGCATTTTCCACCTTCACAGAAAGGTCATCCACTGCCTTTGCATTTCCCATATGTTTTGGCGATCTAACTTTGACATGGATAGACGAAGCACCTCCCTCATGGTCAGACACCTGATCGGATACTTCACCAAATGCCTTTCTTTTTACACCCATCTGTTCATCCTTTTTGTAATCTTCTCTCCAATCATCATCCCCTGACAACAGTTTCTGTTGGTCACCCTTCTCAACATGTGATGGATTGGCCGTTACAGTTTCTTCCCACTTCTGTTCTTTGTCCTTCCCCTCCCAACCATCTTGTTGCTTCAAAAGAACTCTATATGGTCCTCGAGCATCAAGAGAATGACCAGATTCCATTTGTTCTGAAGCCAATGCTTTTCCATTAGGACCACATGCACTGGATCTGCCATGAGGATTGCCAGCATCATGAGCATTTTGGCCTGAGTATCTGTTATAAGAATGGGGACTGGCTGCCATTCCCATAAATGGTACATCTCGTTCATTGGAATTACGATAGCCCATTGGAGGCCCATAGTAGCCCTCATAGGATATGGGACCAGGATAAAAGCCAGGCCTCATAGGCATACCAGGCCGCATATAAGCATCAGGCATAGGAGGTCTGTACATATCTCCATTTTTGGGATGGTGTGCTCTTGGTCCAGCTCCTGGAGGAGGAACTGGCTGTGGATTAGCAAGAGCATTAGCTGGAATCTGGGGGCGATAAAAATGAAATGGTTCCATAGGGAAGCCCCCAGGAGGAACTGGGGACCCAAATGGAGGACCTGGAGGACCCCCTGGAGGGCCTCTATACCAAACACCTCCTGGATGATTATTTATAGGAGGACCACGCCAAGCCTCATAATGCTGATGGGGAATACCAGCATTTGGGTATGGATGGGGTCCTTGGGGATCTGCTTGCCACTTCTCCACACTAGGCCTGACTCCATCTTCACCATATGGATTATTGTCCCTTCTCCAGGTATTCGAAGCTTCACTCTTCAAGTTTACATTTAAAGAAACATCATCTGAAATATAGACAACAATGTGCATACCTTTTAATGTAAAAGAGAAATCCACCCATAAAACACACATCGACATCATGAGGGGAAAAAGATATCATCCTCATCCAAACAATCAAATTGAGTTCATCAGTACAAACCAGCTATAGAGGTACCGATCCTATCTTTGACTGGTGCTACTACTCCAGAGGATGAGCCAGGCCAACTGTGAGAACCAAGGTCTGCAATTAAACAGATGATCAAGCAGTCAAAAAAATTGCAAAAGATGTATCCATGAATATGTATAACTTTAGCATTTATTTCAGGTTCCTGACAAACAACTATATGATTCATGACGTCAATGGATTATGCAAAGAATAACCAAACCAACAAAAGGTATATCAACCTAAAATACTTCATTAAAAAAAAAATGCTTAAAAATTCTTTTCGCATGAAAAAAAAAATTAAAAGTTCTTAAATCTTAAAATTGAATGTATACCTGGAACAAAGAAAACAAAAAAAAAAAATATATATATATATAATATGGAAAACAATAACAGGTATAAACAACTGCATGAAAATGTTTACCCCACATATATTACAAGCACATAAACGAAACTATAAACAGCATAATAAATTTATTACCAACAAAAATAATCGGCACTATTGTTAGTTAAAGGCGATTTCCCTCAATAATACCAAGCCATCATCCCACACAATGACACATCTCCACAGCCCTTCAAACCCAACTAAAGACCTCATTTCAATAAGAAAAGTTACTGGGTATCAACTGACCAATAAATATAAAGGGATATATGACCTCAGACCTACAAAGATAATCAAACTATAAAGAATCGAACCATAAAACAAGATGTAAGAACCCTTCCAGAAAATTTGCCCAAAATCATATTCATATGTAGAAAACCAAACTCCAAAAAAGGATATATGAGAAGGCAACCTTGTGACTCCATGTTCTTTCCAGAATTATCTTTTTCTGAACCAAGTGTAGGAAAATCTCCAGAGGCCAGTGTAAATCCATCATTCTTGGAGGATGTAACCCCCTGCACGTAAAAGAATGAATAACTAGCATACATCAGGAACGTTGGGAAAAAGGCTGTTACAGGTCAGACAATAAAAGAGCAACCATGAATTGATGGCTTTCTTTACTTATTTTAATTCACAAGTTAAGTCATGCACCAAGTAACTGAAATTTTAATGTAACTATTAGGCTTTTCCAACAGTTAAATATACGCCCCCATTCCAAATAATAAAACATTTTACATGATTTATTAGTAACTAAGAAACAGGAAATCATAGTAAACTATACAATATATATCATTATATTGGATCACATATTAATTTCATATGAAGATTAGTTATAGATCTGATCAGGGAAATACTTCTAAGCCAAAATTTTCAGGAATAAGATTAAGCTACTAAAGTACATTGCCACCTAACTTTTTTCTTTTAGACAGGAAAATAAAAAAGTTTGGCAAACATTTCCTTTTTCCATAATATTTCAAAAAGCATTAAAATAACAAATAGTCAACAATCAATAATAGCAGCATACGGAAAAATCAATTGACCATGAAATACAATATTTAATAGTTAACATTGGTAAATGCAATATCACTCTTATTATACAATCATCCCAACCCCAAAAACAAAATCATATGCCAAATTGTGCATCACCAGATGTTGAATAAGATATTCTTATCAGCAAAAGCCGCTGAAAGGAATTTTACTTATAAATGCAAATCCATAAACATGGTATGCTATAATTATGTACTGGAGCATATTCTCAAACAAAAACAATGAGCAAAAAGAATCATTCAAAAGCTCCACATTTCTACATGAATTTCACATTTTTTTTTACCGCAGATGATTACGATGATTTAATAAACCACATGACCATACCAATTTTTCTGCCGTCCCAGCCGTACCCCAAGGCCCTGAATTCTCAGACAATGGTTCAGCAAACCGAGACAACTGTGAGCTACCAGGTCTTGTTTCTGCACTTCGAGGACGCAATGATGTAGCTGATGTCTGATTTGATGTCAATGCACCAGAAGCCGATGATGGTCTAGAATTTGAACTCCATGCATTAGCAATAGGTTCATGGGCTCTATCACTACTCCCGGTAGATGGTCGAGTGCCACTACCACCAGATGAAGGGCGGCCGCTAAGATGGCTTGGTGAACCAGTACTACCATCAGCTTTGGGAGACAACGTTGAGGAGCCCCATGGATTAGATGCAGAAGATGATGACCTACTTCCCCAGCTAACGGTACCCCTATCAAGCATTGGAAAAATTATTATTATCATTTTTTTTATAAGGAATTATGAATTTATTCAAGTGCCACAATGGCATTTATACACTGGAAGTATTGAGAGGTATTAAATGATATGAACGAATAAACAAGGTAGCAAGGAGCACAGAGGGGGAGGGAGGGAGGGGGAGAGAGATGCTACTCACTTGGGAACAATTTCCACATTGGGGTCAAGTCCATGATTTTCTAACCTTGAAACAGCAGAGAAAAAACATAAACTTTAAGAAAGGGCAACACAATCACCAAAATATGTTATACGCTAGAGACAAAACAGAATAGAAAAATATTTGCAAAAGTATTAGGAAAATGAATTACTTTTGGCTGGGTAAGTTAATTGGTTTTGGAACAGCAACTTTCCCCAGAACAGTCATGCCACCTCTTCTTGCAGAGGCCCACCTGCGAAAATTTTAGAATTAGATTACACACATCTTTTTTCTAAAAACAACAACTACAAAGCTCTGAAAATAGAAACAAGCTTGTAGGAGTCTGCAACAAGCAGGTCTCTTTTACTTCACAAGGATAAAAATCATTTCAACAATAATTCACTTACGATAAAGTTGAATGCCAAACCAAAATTGCAATTCAGGCACAACAAAAACAAATAGTGGTTAATTAGTCCGACTCTCTTACTATTCCTACTGTATTTGTGTTAAAAATAATGAGATGCAAAAGGAAGATATTAAATTTTCTGCGAACTGAAAATTCCTTTTCTAGCTTCTGTTCCTCCAATGATATAAAGTCTTGACACAAAACTTTGATAGTTATTTTTAATCTCCAACAATGTTCCGAAGTTTGACAAGATTCAAGTGCCAAATAAGGCTTTCCATGTTTGTCATAACATTGGCAGCTACCAAGTAATCGGAAGTCAGTAAATAGCATTCTACTTGGACATGCAGTTGGGATATTGATGACAGTATTTAGGTACTTGAAGGAATTTATTCCTTAATTATGTAAAACAGTGTACCTTCGCTCTCCAGTCATCATACTTGAAGTCATAGTTCAACTGTCTTTGCAAGGTCATTCAATCAAATCTGAAGCAATCTGAGGGAAAAGGAGACAGATTAAATCAATCACTAAGCATAATGCAATTAGATAATACAGTTTTGGGGAAATATGAATCAGTCCACGGTAAAACAATGTAAACTCCTTGAGAAGCAGCATCCCCATTTCCAAAGATAAAATAAAACTACCACATATTAAAGAATATCAGAATACTCTACATTCACTCAGCCTTCTAAATATAGACATTTTAACATGAAAATGTACATATACGAAGAGCTGACGATCACCACCAAATTGTTGTTCATCATATTCCGTACCAATTAAAATACCCAAAAAATCTGCTATGCATTGATTAGATTAAGCTTGAAATGTCATTTATGTTAAGGAATGCTAAAATCCATGTAAAACTAGTTTGACAACTAGTATAAAAACTAAGGTCAAAATTCAACTCATAAAACCCTGTGGATGAATAAACAGTCCACACCCTCTTATTTTCCAGTAATAGCATAAAATAACATAATAAATAGAGAAAATATCTAAAATTACTAAAATTGAAAGGCAATTCGATCACTCCTCCCCATTCTTCACTTAAAAAAGTAACAGACATCATTGTGCATGATAAACATAATCAAAATTTATGCTGGATTTTGCACAAATTTTTTTTTTGGTGTTTTTTATCATCCGCAAACTCAATGACGGAGCATTTCGAACAAAGTATGTTCGAAAATTGAAAAAAAAAATCCACAGACTAGCCAATCCAATTAAATTACCAAACAAATTAATCTTCCAGGAATATGAACTAGCATAAAAATAAAAATCCCCATATCTCGCCATAGAAAAAACTAACAAAATCGAAAATATTCCGTGGCATATTTGATAGTGGATAGTTGCTAAGGTTCCATAGGTTATATAATTATAATGTTACAACATTCTGCCCTGGAAAGGAAAAAAAAAAGGAGGGGGGCGATTAAAGAAACAGAGAAAAAGTACCGTAAGTTATCATTGAAATAAATTTCTGAAGAGACGGACCTGCCTGAGACGGGATAATACAAGAGGTGTATATGGTGAATTATTCGGTGCGTTTTGAGGAAACCCTAGAGAAAGAAAGAATATGAGAGAGGGCGGGTGGGGAGATCGAAAAGTCACGGGAGTTGAGTGATCGCAACGGAAATAGGTTGAGTGGAGGGAGATCTGTAAAGAGTGAAAGCAACGGATTACAGTGTGGTGATTTTCAGATCGGGCAGAGAGAGAGAGAGAGCCAGAGAAGGAGAAAGAGGAGAGCTGGAAACGTTGTGAGTTGCGAGTTGCGAGTTGTTTTTAATACAAACCTTTTTTCTCAAAAAAATTTTAAAAAAAATTATATTATTATTATTCTTGAAAAATGAAGATAAAAAACTAATAACTAGTAATAAAACTTTTTTTAATATTATAAAAAAATTCTCCTCCATTTCGCAATTTTTTTAAAATTTTTTTACTATCCATAACTTAAATAAATAAAAAATAAGTTTATTTTTATCTTTTAATTTAATAATTATAATAGTAAATATACTTTCTTTTGAATTAAAAAAATAAACATAAATTAATAATGAGTGAAGTTATTTTCTTATTAAAATCTTAATTTTAAAATATCATAATAATTTAATTTTTTTTATTTGGATCGAATTCTTTTCACATTTAGTTATTTTTTTTCCTTTTGAATTTAATTAAAAAATTAATATTAAAATATAAAATAATTAATTTTGATCAAAAGCTTATTTAAAATTAAAGGTTAAAAATAATAATGATAACCGACTTAATTCTTAATTATTTACTTTTGGTTAATTAACTGGCCAGCCAAGCCACCTTGGCCCTTGCCTCCTTGGCTTCTTTCAAGTTTCAACGGCACATATATAAAGCTCTAGATTTCATATTTCAAATTTTCAATTGCCTGCGGCACTGTCTACGATCTCTCGCTCCATTCGGAGGGATAGAGAGAGGACGCAGTGATTGGCCGGGCTCTGGTGCGACAGGAGCTAGGTACATTTGGGTTCGATAAGCATTTTTTTGACTCGTGATCTCAGTTTTAACACTCTTTGCTGCTTCAATACAGTCCAAGAATCGACAATTGATAATATGATCTGGGCTTATGCCTTTATGGAATTTCGTACCTGATCGATTTATTTAGTAGGATCTGTAAATTGTACTGCAATTGGAATTTTTATTAAAGCTGATATTTGAATCATGGAATCGGAATCCAAATCACCTTCAAAACAGAAACTCTCAATCACTGGATTCTCTTTATATAAATGGGTATTAAAATTTTGTACAATTGTATTAGTTTTAGTTTTGTTATTTGTTTCTGTTATTATGTG
This sequence comes from Murraya koenigii, assembly GCA_025617385.1. Taxonomy (NCBI): domain Eukaryota; kingdom Viridiplantae; phylum Streptophyta; class Magnoliopsida; order Sapindales; family Rutaceae; genus Murraya; species Murraya koenigii. The sequence continues at coordinate 4,006,010 of CM046811.1, forward strand.
TTTGAAAAAGGGGGGGCTTATAATGCAGTAAGTGGGTTGTACTATACTGTTGTTGTAGATTGTGGAAGCACTGGAACACGAGTGAATGTCTATGAGTGGAAAACAAGAGGTGTAGAAACTGGGAATTTGCCAGTTTTGGTAGGTAGTTATCCAGATTACTCGAAGAGTTCGCTCTGGAAAAGTTCTTGTCAGTATCATTGTCTGCAGACTGAGCCTGGTTTAGATAAGTTTGTTGGTAATGCTTCAGGAGTGAGGGCATCTTTGGAGCCGTTGATTGTGTGGGCAGAATGGTTGGTACCTCTTGAGAGACAAGAAGAGACTCCTATTTTTGTTCTGGCTACTGCTGGCCTAAGGAGGTTGACTGTTGAGGATGCCAGATGGGTTTTGGATGATGTGGAAGCTGTTGTAAAGGAACACCCGTTTATGTATGAGAAAAGTTGGATAAGGGTTTTGAGTGGGAAAGAGGAAGCGTACTATGGTTGGGTTGCTTTGAATTATAAAATGGGGAGTCTTGGAAATTCGTCAATTACTCCAACCTTAGGGCTCCTTGATCTGGGAGGTTCATCTCTGCAGATTGTGATGGAAGATGATGGCACAGGAGATGATGAGCACTTAATAAGATCAGATATTGGCTTTATTGAACATCGGGTATTAGTGTACTCACTACCGGAGTTTGGTTTGAATGCAGCATATGATAGGGCAGTTGCTATGCTCAGCCAAGTGCAGATGCCCAGAGAAGGTGCAGGTGACAGACTTGAAATCAGGCATCCCTGTCTCAGTTCTGAATTTTCACAAAATTATACTTGTGATGGTTGTGTTGGACAAAATGTTGCTGATAGAAAACTGAGTAAAGTAAATAAGACTGCATTCACTTCTACTTATCTGGTTGGAGAGCCAAATTGGGATGATTGCAAGGGGATTGCCAGGGCTGTTGCCATCAATTCAAGCAATTTAGATTGGTCACAGCCTACGGGAAATGTAAACTGCCAAGCCAGCTTGTCCTCTTCTGACAGTAAGTTTGAAGCATCACATTATTTTAATTCTGCAATCACAATTTGCAACCTTAATGTCTTCATCAATACACAAAAGCTTCTGAATATTCCTTTGATGAGCTTAGAAATGCATTATGAAAATCGAATATAGTGATATTTGTGAAGGTACCCAGTCTAGGGTCTGTACATACTCTCCCCTTGATAACAATATTCTTCTGATTGGAACTCCAAAGCTTCTGAATATTCCTTTGATGAGCTTAGAAATGCATTACGAAAATCGTATATAGTGATATTTGCGAAGGTACCCAGTCTAGCGTCTGTACATACTCTCCCCTTGATAACAATATTCTTCTGATTGGAACTCCAAAAGCAGAAGTATGACCCCTTTTTTGGATTTTATGATGAAATGCAACTGTGGAAGGCAACTTATACAATGTTCTCCTACTTATTTTCTTCCCAATCATGTCTGCATTGCCACCATGAAATTCAAGTCAGTGGTCCATAGAGTAATCTTGAAGCAAAACATTTTTGTGACTCGTTGGCTGTCATCATTGGATTAAACTTTTGTCCCCAATTTGCTTGCAGAATCAGTTCTGTCTTGTCTTTGACAAGAAACTGAAAATTGCATTAATGATGAAGAATCATAACAAGGAGTGGACCAGCCGTCCACTAAGAAAGCAAAATAATGAAAACCTTTTTGTGCTATACAAAAATATACCAATCACCCCTCTACAATACTAGACCAGCCTAGACACCTATCTCAAAACACCTTCCCAGCTTAGATGAATGAAGGAAAAAATGAACTCCTTAGAAACTGAATCCCACAGGCCACAGCAAAGCTGGAAGATGGGACTCTATCCCATAATTCTTCAATGTTATTTGCATTTTTCCTTTCAAAAGTATGAAGATTTCGTTCCTGCCATGTTACCCAAAACAGAGCTGCCACAGCACAGTTCCTGAATCAGTTCTGTCTTTGTCCCCAATAGATCATTTTATGTGACAGCTGTGTCTGTAAGATGCCTTCTTTTATATTTTTATTTTTCTGCTGATAGGTAGAGAAGGATTTCATAACTGATAGCTTCCATACTTGTTTATGCAGGGAGAAATATACTTAATTTGACAGCTGTCAACCACCGAACTGAGCGCTTTCATGCTTTATCAGGATTTTTTGTTGTCTACAACAATCTAAACATGAGTTCAGGAGCCAATTTAACAAGAATTTTGGACAGAGGCCAGCAGTTATGTTCAAGATCATGGACTGATTTGAACAAAGCCACCGGACACCAAAATTATGCTGGACAATATTGTTTTCAGGTGCCTTATATGACATCACTCATTCAGGAAGCTCTCTGTCTTGGTGATGCTGAGATAATATTTGGTCCTGTGGATCTTTCTTGGACGTTAGGTGCTGTGCTGGTTGACGAGAAATTTTTATGGAAAAGCAGTAACAGAGCTCAAACATCCTTTTCGCTTCTTAAGAATACAGAGCTCATGTCATCTCCCATTTTGGTTTTTGTTTTCCTACTCTTTCTTCTATTTTTTGTATATTGCGGTCAAGTCAAGCTGCCTATGCCAGGCAAGAAGGGTCCTGCTGTTGTGGCATCTTTGCCATCTTATATTCATCCAAAACGCCGGCCTAACTAATATTTTCTGGCAACAGAAACGTAGAATTAAGTGATCCAGTGAGTATACCATTGTTATACCTTTTTGTTCTTCAATTCTTTCATTCTTTTAGGTTGGAGAATTTCTTGATAAAAAAGTGTTGTACTCGTTGGACATACATCTGGTAGTGATAATCAGTTTGGTTGGATGGGTTGAGTTGCAAGAATGATTGCATATATGTTGTTCCAACATGATTGCATATATGATGTTCCTACCTTTGATGTGAAAAGTTTATCACTTCATCCTCTTTTTGTCTTTCCAACTTTCCGTCCGGAGGTGTGAGCTTTGATGAGAAAGGTAATTATTATGATAATGAGATTCCATAACAAAAATGCTTCGTATATGTAATGTAGAATTGGCTTGTTTGGATTCTTGTTCTAAAGTCCTTTTTTTTTCCCTTTTTCTTTTATTTTAAAGGATTTAAAATCCTTCCTCTTTTTTTTTTTTTTCCCCTTCTGTTATCTAATATGACATATTGAATTTAACCGCACCCTGCTTGTTCTGACTGTTGAAACATTTGCTAAAGCTCTGCCGAACCCATTGCTATGGGCGTCATCGAGTTTTAGCTTTGAAGGGGTAATGTTTTTGAACGTGCAGTTGGCAAGTGACATCTGTGTAAGCCTGAAAAGAGCTTCCAGCATGCAAAGAATAATCAAAAGAACTAGAAATCAACATCAAATGTTGATATGATTTCAACACAGAAGAAGAAAAGTGTCTACAAATAAACAATGCGATTAACTCTTAACTAATAATCTTCACCATAAACATCAATGTTTGAGAGACACTAAGTACCATCTATTTTAACGTGGACATTCATTATATATACATATACAGATAGATAGATAGAACTAAGAACACATCAATCTAGTTTAGCTCAATCTCCATGCATGCACATATGAGCAGAAACCAACCCAGTCAGCCCACTTATTCTTCAATTGAATATGAAGCTACAGCACCAGGTTTGCAGCTGTTTATTCCAGAAACATCAATATCCACCCAGATCTCATTTACACGACCAATGAACTGGAATGGAGAACTATACTGTGCAAGGGAGTAAGCATAACCGCTGTCAGAAGAAGTAGAGTTAGCCCAAGGAGACCTCCTTAAGCTGTAGGAAAGGTTATCTGCCTCTTTCACTATGATTTCATCAATTGCAAATCCAGAAAACTTCCTGACAGCAACGCAGTGGCTGTCCCATTCAAAGGGCTTCAGATGAAGTTCCGGTAATGGAGTTGGTGGATCGGATTGGAACTTGGCAGGCAAGTACAAACTGACAACAAAGGCAGAGGAGTTAAGAGGGCCAGCTCCTGGAACTAAGCTTGTCACAACTGGAGATGTCATTGCAATCCGAGAGTAGTTTAGATTGGCACCTTGAATGTACTGGAACAACCTGTAAAAACAACAATAAAAACATCATGGTCATGCCGAATTGCCAATACAACAAAAAGTGCTAGACAAATGGTAACTGTTTTGCTTGCATTCAATTTTGAGAACACGTGTATTTGACAGCTAATAGCTAATGTTTAATAATCACCTGTCCCGCTTAGACTTGATGGCCACTGATTCTATTTCAAAGCAGGTGTCATCAATCAACTAAAATAAGAAGAGATCAAAATTTGCAGCTTTTTCTATTATAATTGAGAGAATTGGGGCAATATTGATTTCCAATAATACCATTTAAAATTAAGCTCGAGATATACCAAATAGAAGGTGGGTTACCTGTGGAAGCCAAGTAAGGTGGCTTTGGCAAAGGAGAGTTCTTCACGAACACGGGCAGACACCCACGTGGACTGTGTATAGAGTCTAACTTCGAAATCCGATTCTTCGTGTACAATCGCGTACTGCGGCGACTCGATCGCTTTACATAGTACCACCATACCCAGAAGGGTCGCCAGCTTCATTAACTTACTCGCTCTCTCCATTATTGACTCCTCTCTCAATCTCGGTTCTCAAAATTACACAGTATTATAGACTTGATGCGCCACTCGCCCAAAACGAAAATCATAGTGGGTGTAATTTTACGGGTTTGTCCTCTGTTTTATAAGTCATTATCTTTTGGTGCGAACGTATCAAGGCTACAAATTGCAGTCAACGTTGTTTGCCCTTCCTGAAACTTCATTATTTTCCATTATAAAACTATAATCATCGTTATCATTTCTATTTACAATGGGTTAAAATTGTAATCAACATTAAGTAATGACATCTTCTCGACTTCACGGGGCCCATCATTTTGTCAGAACCCTTTTCTTTATTTTTTTTTATATTTAAAACCTTGTTTTTTAATAAAAATATACATCATCAAAGACTAATGACATATGTGTTATACAAAGTTTATATCTTAAAACTTAAATAATTTGACACTTGATATTCATTTAATCGTGTTTATGAAATTATCACAATAATAAATAGTATGAACATCAATCATCAACTAATACGTGACAAATTTATTAAATAACTCGACATGCAATAATTCATTACTCATTATCAAAAGATTAGTAATCAAATTATTGCAAAGGACAAACACTTCATTTTATTTTCATAATGTCTTGACCGTCCCATCCCCCGGGCCATAGCTGTTATTTTCTTTTTCATTTTCATGGTTGTCGTGATTAAAATTGTAAAACAACCGTTTAATTTGCAGGCAACCAAAATGCCTCTCATCATTCAACTAAGGCCCAATGTTATTCCACGAACAATGAAGTCTTTGATAAATTAGTGCCAATGTAGTACTGTGGTGGGGCTACTATATTTACAAAGTATTCGGTAGATTTTTAAGAGTCCTTTTGAAATTATTTTTAG